>CABHPH010140430.1:0-49062 GCA_902168325.1 Peromyscus nudipes
TATGAGATTGAGTATGAGGAGAATGAAAGATCTTTAGGATATAAGTAGAAATTTCAGAATATCTAAATTTGGGAGCAGGTAATACGTTGCATATAAATTCAAAACATAGATAAAATTGTGCAACTGAGCAAGAGATTTAAATAATCCTGGAAATCATCATCTAAAATACACCCTGGAAGGGCGTGTCTATATGTGAATAGCACTGGCAGGGAAAAATTCATAAAAGAAAATGAAAGATATTTGCTTAAGGATGAATCATGACACTTATACAAAACCAAATAAATATAGAACAGAATGGAACTGTAAATACCTAGATCCTTAAGATATATCAATTTAAATATTAATATGAGGGAAAAAGATTTGGCAAGATAAATTATAGTGAAGTAGGCAAGATATGGCTAATATAATTTCATTTATGCAAATTATATTATGAATGTTTAATAATATTCTAAATCTATTTAATTGTTAACATTTAAAGTTATCAAGCATGCAGACTTATTGATGTAATGTGTCTACCTTTGCATGTTTATATGTATGCAAGTATCATTTATAATTATGGTGTTAAAATGTTTATAGCTTTGTTGGATCTTATATTTTTGTTGCCGGTTTGCTTTTTTCAGATAATTGTTGAGAGAAACTTGAAAAATCTATCATTATAGTTACAACTATAACGTTTATATGTTTATAAATATATAGGCTTTCTTGTAAGATGATTTTGGTGATGTCATTGTGTCCCTTTAAATCTTAAAAGCATTAGCTTTAAATTTTGTGTGTATACATGTTGTTGCAGGAACTTACAAAGTTCAGAAGAAGGTATTGGATTTCCTGAAGCTGGAGTTACAGGAGATTGTGGGCCTCCTAACATGAGTTCTAGGATTCAGTCTCAGGTTCTCTCTAAGAATAGTGTATACTCTAAATAGCTGAGGCATCACTGCATCCCCCATATAACATTTTAACTGTCATACATCCCCTGTGTGTTTAAACTTGTCACTGCAGAGTGAATCACTTACAGAAACATTCTAATCTGTATTATTTTAACACATAGTACACATATTTTGATTACAATGATCTGTGACAAGATCATGAACATCTTGTCACACATGAAGTTAGTCAATGTGTATGTTCATGTTCACAGAGAACGATTCTGAATTTGACACTTTGGGAAGGACACATAGATCTTAGACTAGGAATAGACACCATAGTTGCTTCACTCTATGAATCAGATCAAGCCACAAGGAGAGTCTACATTAAAAAACTTAGGAAGTACATTATAGTTTTGCATAGTAAGATTTATGAGAAATTGGAATGGTACACATCAGTGAAGAGAATTGAATAATGGAACATTTGGTAATCCTCCATGCTTTGTGACTTTGCCAATGTGAGAAATGAAATCTAGTGTTGTCTATCATGGTTGTTATACTAATTACTTTATAATCCCCAAGAGACATCTATATCAGGCAATGGTATTACTGGGATGTGGTGAAACATTTAGAAGGTAATACTACTTGACAGAGTTTGGGGCGATAAGAAAATGCCCCTGGAGTAGATATTAGAAATGCAATCCTTCTCTTCTCTTTATGTTTCTCAGTCACTATGATGTTCATTGAGGCCAGGACAATGTGTTCATCACATGATAGACTACCTTGCCACAGAGGCAAAAGCCTTCCAGACAAGTGATTAATGATTTAAACCAAGAAGGAAATAATCATTTTACTTTTATTAGTAGTTTTCCTTCAGGTATTCATCACAGTGCTGAAAAGATGACTGACCCAACATCTCTTGTTACAATATCATTTCCAGTTCTGAGATCAATCTCCACTTTTACAGTAAAGTTGGTAATACAATGTGTTCTTTGAGCATGAATATTCTATATCCCTCCCTTCTAGACCCGAGGCTGTTGAATGGTAGATACCATGGCAAATTTAAAGTAGAACTCTTTTTGAATTAATTAATTCATTATTTCAAGTCAATTCTATTAAGAAATCACATATTCATTGCTTTATAATATTAGAAAGATTCAAATGCCACTCAGTAAAAAAGAGAAAATATGGAAAAGTATGGAGAATATGGTAGCAATTATTTCTTAGTAAAATTTTGAAAATTATACCATATGTTAACTATATTTGTGTAACAAACTCTCCCTGCAGAGATGCTGCACACACAAAAAAGAAAACATGGCATACCAATTATAGCACCAATGTTGGTCTTGGTGAGGCAATGAGTTTACTAACAGGAGTATGGATAAGACTTTACTTACAAAGAGAGTAACAGGGATGACTCAAAACCACTCTATCACAGAAGAGCCCACCTAACATAGTTGGAGATTTATGAAAGCTGTACCTCTGGTGCTCTTTTCAGTTGACAGGCAGCTCCACAGCCCAAAAATTTCTCCTCTGTGCAGTTTGGCGGTTCAGAGATCAGAGATGCCTTTTCCATCAGCTCTTCATGATGTTTTATACTCTTGGGTAAAACCCTTCTAGACTAGTTTCTGTTCTTCCAGACTTGTGCTCCTTTTTTTTTTTTAATCTCCTGAGTCTCAGGAGATTCACACCCTCTCCTGGAGGTACGCTTGAACACTGTCCATGTTAAAAGTATTATTAATGAGAACAATAATCAAAATCTGTTTCATATTTAGAGCTTTTTCATGTAGCCATATCATTCCTGATGAAAATCAGACATTTAAGGTTGGCATCATTAGCCCTAAACTACAGATGAGGGAACTTATTTTCTTAAACGGGTCACCAGTAAAATGATACTTAGACTCAGATTTCTGTCCTTCCTCCAGAGCTTCTACACTATGTCAACCAAAATGTTCTGAAGAGTGGTGTGGCTCATTATTTTGTATTTGTATAAAGGAATACAGAAACTGAGGTGAGAATGCCTTGCCAAGTTTCTCTTTTATATCAGTATATACATACATACATACATACACACATACATACAGACATATATACATACAGACAGACATACTTCTGTCATATAATCATTCAGACACTAAAAGATTTAGTATCCCATTGGGCTTTGTAGTTGAATGGAAAAGGTAAGGCTAAATCACAAAAAGAGGTATTGCCTGTCATGCTTTTAAATATATTTGTTCAGGTTTCTCTGTAAAATACAGTTGAAGGAAACTACAAACTTCTTAGCAATCCTTATCTATTGAGCTATTAATAAATCAGTTACATTTATTATTTTGTAAACATTTTGTTTGTAATTGTATGCATAAATGAATGAGTTCTATGTAGAACATGATTTGTGTCTGAGTGTGGGTACCAGCTGAGTCTAAACAAGGATTTGTTTTCGTTTGCAATAAGATTAAATTGTTATTCAACTATGGTTTATTTTGATGGCAAAAATGATAATGAATAGTGATTAGTAGATTCATAGAATACGACACTCAGCATCCCACAGTCTTGTAGCAAATAAAGTAGTTGAGCAAAATGTTTTGAATGAAATGAAAATATGAAACTTGTAAAGCATTGCAATTCAAGCACATGCTTTCGACTACTCTGTAATGTCATCTAACTAAACTCACACATGTCATCTAACTGGACTCACACATGTCATCTAACTGGACTCACATTGTCCTCAGACTTCAGCTGCTTGCATTGGACTAACTACGCACTGACCTATGTGTATTTAAGGCAAAAAGGGAATTGGAAATATCATAAATGAGTTCTCAGAAATCTTATAGGTAAACATACAGAAATGTCATATAGTGATCAAGATACACACTTAAAAATACACATTTACCTTCCTGAACAAGTGTTTACCCCCTCAATAAATTTAAGAACATAAAGAGTAAAGATTTAAAGTCAGTTGTAGTTTGTAATTTACATGTTTCTTTCTTTCTTTCATGATCAAATTGAGATTAAAGTTCTATGTGCTTCACCAGTTTCACTTATCATACAATTTTTACCAACTGTGACTTACTTGGAGCTTTACCCACCAATTTCTTAACTATATAACTAATCTTACATCTGAAGGCTATTAAGTACACATGAATAAAAGCTTTGACTTGCCTCTTACAACATGTGAATTTTACTGGGCAAAATACTTATGATAATATTTCTCCATCTTTGAAACTGAAATGAAAGATATGCCAGGCTCAGGAATTTTGAGAATATGGGAACATACGTAAATCACTTAGGGAAATAATTTGTACTTTAATTCTCAATATTCTACTTGTTATTATACTTGTGATCATCACTAATCCTCTCATTAGAGTATTATTTCTTTTATTGTTCATTTTAAACATTAGATTTTTAGTATTTTCCAGAGTCTGAAATTGATCTTTTCATTGGTTTTGTCTCTGCCTCTGGATGATAACACTAAGTAGATTAATGTCTAATAATCTTCAAGACAATAAAACAGAAATACAATTTCCATAGTCTCCAAAGCTCATTTCAGCTAACGGTATTGTGGGAATTTACCCAAAAGGGGTAAGCTCATAATCTGTTATTATGGAAGATATTTCAACAGATTTATAAAAAGCCCCTAATCCAGAAGCATTAGAGAATGAGTATTATAAATAATTAATGCATACTGTCCAATAAAGTAGTGAGAAATTCTAGAAAAACTTAGTTTCTGTCCTCAAAATAATCAAATGTTGTTGGAAATCAGCTAGCAAGACCAAAAATCAGAATTTCTATTTTGCTTATTTTAGATCTACCCAAGTCTACATTTACATAGCTGTATGTGGCCGGGAATATTTACTTGAAGGTACAGGTTAAGTAACTGCTCCTATACAAGTCAGCACAAATAGACCAACAGTTGTTACTATTACACACTGCCAGGTCAAGGATCACTTTGAGTGATTTGTGTTTTATATGGTTCCAAAAACTGATCTTGAGAAACAACAAATAAACATATGACTCCTGCTCCAGCTACAGAGTCCATAGGTGACAAGGCTCAGATGTTCAGATATGCCTGGCATTTTTGAAGAATTGGTTTATTTCAACATAAAAAAGGGAATAATTCAATTCTGTTACTATTTTTCAAACATGATAGCATCTCAAAAATTGAATGGCTTTTATTTTTTTTCTTTTTTTTTGGTTTTTTCAAGACAGGGTTTCTCTGTGTAGCTTTGTGCCTTTCCTGGAGCTCACTTGGTAGCCCAGGCTGGCCTCGAACTCACAGAGATCCGCCTGCCTCTGCCTCCCGAGTGCTGGGATTAAAGGCGTGTGCCACCAACGCCCGGCTGAATGGCTTTTCAAAGAAAAATTTAAAGTAACAAAATTTCATGCTAACAGATCCAAATTAATATTAACTATTATTTAATTGTAATGCTTATAGAAATCTAACAAAATTTAAGATTTAGTGTTTAATGAGCATGGAATCAATAAATGTTTAGGATAAACAGGCACTATGCCAATAAACCAAGTAAAGCCTAAGAAATCTTTCACACAAAAAATCAGTACTGTAGATTCACTCAAATTTCAAACATACAAGAAAGAAATCGGGGGTGGGGGAAATGATACCTTTTACAAGAGACATTAAAGACAAATTATTTTGAGATAACTCAGAAAAATCAAGTGAAAGGCTTGTAAAACAAGAAAAAAATCAAGGCATTGAAGAAAGAAATTAAAGAATACACCAGAAAATGGGAAAATCTCTCATATTTATCGATGTGTACGATTACTAGTATGGCATTCATACCAAAAGGAATCTACAGATTATATATCATATTGCTTACCTCCCATTAATGTCACCAAATGAACTATAATATTTTTAAAAGTAACATCACATCAGTGGAAAGTGATTATTTTTATTTGAGAATACAGAAGAATTTCCTTCACTGAAGATTACTGGGTCAAATGGTTACTCTTCAAACTTTTAGGGAATGTATAAGGTTTTTTACATGGTTAAGTTTGTTTGAAAGATTTAGGGATTCATTCAGTTTTTTAAAATTGTCAAAAAAAAGATCTCATGATCTAAGTTAGTTGCAATTATTTTTTGAGACAACTTTTGACTATGTAACTCAGGCTGGCCTAAAACTTATGGAAAAACCTCTCTTGCCTCAGTCTGTTGTGTTTTTGGATTATTGGTTGAACCATCACTTAAATATGTCCTATTTCTGCTTCTATTCCAGTAGATGCTAAATGTTATTCCTGTATTGTTAAATTATATATTGTGGTTTGATTATATAGGAAAGAATTCCATATACTTGTTGACAACTTTGGAGATTTATCTACTTAGATCTTTAGTCAATTATCAATATTATTTGACAGAAGAAAACAATGACCCCTAAATTCCAATTCTATACAAGCAATAATTTATGCACAGGCAGGTGTAACTCATTTGTGTCCTAGAATCTGAGCTCTAAATTAATCTACATATTCTGCAAACAAGTTGCCTGCCAATCCTTAATACCACCAAGCAAAATGCAGCTTTTCACTCATACTGGGTGGCTCAGGACTGCCTGTCACTCCAGCTCCAGGGGATCTGACACCCTCTTCTAGTCTCCAACAACACCTAGACACAAATGATACACATACAGACAAGCAGGCACACACACATACACATAAATATAAACAAATAAGTAAACACATTCTAACAAAATGCAGCTTTTATGTCTGGAAATATTTCCAAATTTAAAAACCATTTATTTTTATTTATTCTCAGAAAATACAGTGATGTTTGTAAACATGAAAAAGCTAGTATTTCTAATTTTCAAATAATCCATTGAAATATGAATATAATATTTTAGTTCATATTTCAATTATTAAGGGAGGATAGTATTTCTACCTGCTTTATCAGTGAGAAATATAAAGGGAAAACACATGTGGGTAGTTAGTATACTTCAGTCCTGATCTTCAACTTTCTATTTGCTCTAGGAAATGAGTAGAAACAGAGCACACTTAGGGAAACTTAAACACAACAGACTGAAAACTTTGCTGTTCATCACAAACCCATTCCCAGTTTTTATTGTTTTTTTTTGTTTGTTTGTTTGTTTGGGATGTTTGTTTGTTTGTTTCCATTTTTACCAATCTCAAGCCTCTTTAATCATGTGACAATCAAATTGTGGATTTTCAAGTTATTAAGAAAATAACAAATTCCAAGCTGAGCGGTGGTGGTGCATGCCTGTAATCCCATCACTCAGGAGACAGAGTCAGGTGGATCTCTGTGAGTTCGAGGCCAGCCTGGGCAACAGAGTGAGTTCCAGAAAAGGCACCAAAGCTACACAGGGAAACCCTGTCTCCAAAAAAAAATTCCTCATAGAAAATGTTTTGATATTCTAAATTCCAGGCACAATGCAGAAGTGAAAGCAGTGTGGAAAGCATTGCTTAAATAACATGGAAAAGACGAGAAGCAGCACTCATGAAGGAGGAGCCAGGTCTCAGAGGAAGTAAAAAAAATGTCTATTCCACTGTAGAGTTGTTAATGGCCTGTCATGAAGCACAAAACACCATGTCTTTTCATTGCACCCATTGGTAGCAAATTTTGTTCCATGTCATTTTGTATGGTTATAAAAATGTGATTTTTCCAATGATAAATCTAAGCATGTCAATCACATTTTATTAAACTTAGCAGTGGCAATAACTTCTACAACACTATCAGTCCATCTCTATTTAGGATTATTTTTTTCCATTTAACCATGAGATTTGAGCGATCAGAAAGCATTAAAGTCTATATTTGTGTTCCTTTTATGGATCTTAAAATTTCTTTAAAAATGTATTGTACTGTAGTATGTGAAGCAGAGTTAAACAGGGAATGCATTGATTCATGAGGAAAAGAGTTTGGGGTGTTGTAGTTCATGTATTCTAAAGTTAACTGAAAATATAAAGAACAAAAACCATGGTAAAATGCTTATTGATGTTTTGTGATGAGGTTATGAAGAATATTAGTTATGCCTTTCAGCATTGTTAAATTCACATGAATTATGGAAATTTTCGTCTCTTAACATCCAGAATGTATATATAGCTTAGCTGTAACATTTTCTTCTGCATAATGATGTTGCTTCCTTATCTTTTCCAATCGGAACTAATTATAATATTAATGTAAAATAATAATCCTAGTGAATACTAAATAAATTAAATGATCATGCATGATAACAATCCATCACAATGCACATGATTCCTCAGTAATCTGGACAGCCCAGTGATACAATCATGCGGTTACTCACTTTACCAAGGGAATAACAAAAGGGATAGAGCAGTGAGTGATGCTTTCATTTTATTGTTTACCAGACTGGCTGTATTCTACCCAGTTCCTAAATGAACACTGTCCATAGAATTCCTAATTTCTGCCTCACAGAGGATGGATTCCGGTAGTAATTATGCTGCCATCATTAAGAATTATCACAGATATAACGGTAAGTATTCCACCCAGGTGAACAGGAATGGCACACTACTTACTGTTACATCTTAGAACTGAGTGCATAGAAAATGCTTGTTAAATATTCACTACCAAAATAAAAGTTTTTAAAGTAAGAGTTTCTAGTGATGGAAGCAAGAATTTACTGATAACTGATACTTTACATCTCATTTTATGATGAATTTTATAACATTTTTAATCAATTAAAATAATTTTAAATTTCAATATATTTTAATCATATTTTTCTCCTTCCTCAAGTCCTTTCAGATCCTCTCCCAGATCCTACCCAACCAACATAAAATTCTTGTTGTTGTTTTATTTTTTTAGGGAGGTAGGTTGTGGTTGCTTTGGATTTTTGTTTGTTTCTTCAGACAGCACTTCTAAAAATCATATTTTGTTTTCCTCATAACTGAGAGTTTTATGTTGTGAATTTTATTCCATAAACCAGAAACTAGGGTAAATGGTCAACATTTTAGAGAACACATTTAGATCATGACCTCTTTAATCATAGTCACCAATCTTATTACAAAAAGAATTGCATGGAATTTCAAAGGTTGTATGGAACAAGGGGAGTATCATGATCTTTTGAGTCCTATATATAAGTATCCACAAGTCTAAACCAAGAGTATATTCAACTGTTATTCATAGGAATTTATACTACATTTCTGGCCAACATATTTGTTGATGTACTCTTTCCATTTCAAATCCTCAGATGAGATCTTATCTAGTTTAATTTCAGGTGTTTCCTCCAAAGTAATTAGTTTCATTGTTCATGCAATAAAATGAATGACACAACATTTTTATTTAGATTTTCTATTCTTACAATGAATCGTTGTATACTTAAATTTGGTATAAACTTTAAATGAAAAAAAGTAGATTATACACTTTCCTTTTACAACATTCAGATAGAATTTGAAGGGACATTTTTTAAAAAAATTATAAATTGATTTCAAAGATATTTCATATGTAAATAACTTATATTACCTAAAATAAACAATGTAAAAATATAAACATTAATGGAGGTGGGGAGGAACTAGGAAGAAAAGAGAAAATCATAACCAGCATATATTATGTGAGAAAAGTATTTTTTTTAAGAATCCAGCATAGGACACAGAGAAAGTAGTTCTCTCAAAAACTAAAGTAAATATGTAAAAAAATCAAATAAAATTAACTTTTTCCTGGCAAAGGCTGAGAATATCACTGATCTCTATGGACAAAATAAACACATCATTACAATTGTAGTATCTCATTACAGAATAATCCAATCTCAGTTTGATTATTTTTGTTAATGTAAACATAGCTCTTTATCATTTTCCATTAGACCACTTCTCAATAATACAATCTGGAAGTCATGAAGATTTCAGCTGATATGTGGAATAGTGGACAAGATTTCTGGCTGATGCAACAGATGTTGCAAATTTGGAATTCAAGATCTCCAATCTTATTTAACATATGACTAGTTCTTATCTTAGTTATTTTGATTTTATAGTTGGATTATATGCTAGTTTTTCCAAGGAAATTGTAAACCTTATTGTTGAATCTGAATGAAGGTAAAATTTTGCTTTAGCTTTTGACATATAATTCACTGCCTTCTGGAAGTCTCACATTTTTATAAGTGCAGATATTACCTTGCTTAAACTTTTTTTCTTAATCATTTTGATTTTTAAACTATTGCTTCATTTGTTCATTCAGTTGCATTTGTGAAAAATAATGAGCACTGATAAAATACTTCATTTTTTTTTAAAAAGTTAATTTGTTACTGAAAGCTGTCAAATTGGCTCAGTGGGCAAAGACACTCACAGGATCCTTACTGAAAGATTGAAATTGACTTTAAGTTTTCTTCTAACACACACTTGCAGTGTGGCATGCATGTATTCCTATATATAAACAGTGAATAATTGAATTTTTATTTTTATTTTTTGGTTATTGAATTCACTATTTTTGATGATATCCTTTGCCTTAATTGCTATTAAGTGAATTCAACATATATGCTATTGAATGGTAAGATTCTTATGAATTAATCTTGAAAATCAATTGCACAAAATATAGTATAATATGCCATATGTATTTTAGCATTTATTCACAAGATATACTTCTAAAACAGAACACACACTTTTAGTCATAACTGGAATAGATTGTGAATTCTATGCTGGTGAGGTATTTTCTTTAATAAAAATTATTCTCATACAATAAAAATTATTTTATTTAATTCTAAATTTAACATGATAAATACACTCTTACAGCATTAACACTGATTAATTTTATTTCACTTCACTTTTAAATTTTGCTATTGTAAATCATAGCACTTTGTGCAGCATCAATACATACATTTTTACCAATTATAATACTATAACCTAAAAGTTTATACTGAGAACCAAATAATGTAATTTAGGAAAAAATAATAATATTCTGAAAATTCTTCTGAGGTAAATTTTAAAAGTAAAGATGTAGTAGGTTTTCTTTTCAGCAAACCAAATAAAAACTTAAAAGACTGTTTCATGTTACTGCATTGATCACATAGTGTGCTAACACATGAGAAAGATGATGTACCACTTGTGGCTTCTCAGATACATTTTCTATGGCATATTATATAAGCAGCTATTATATGTCACAGATACCCATAAGGTCACGGCATTACTGTTTAAAGTAATAGGCATTTTTAACTCTGGTATTCCTCTAAGGTAGTTTGTTCTGAATTATAGCAGATGGACAGCTTCTTCATTTATGACAACAGAGATGCACAAGATACCAACCTAAACCTAAACAGTCTCATCACTGCATTTGGACTACTGGCTCATCAATTATTAACCTTTAGTGAGAGTGAGAATTTCCCTTACACCACATCCTCAGTAAAATAATGACTTAAAGACACCTGTGGAAAAGTCTGGACATCTGGGTCAATGTGGAGAATTATAGAAATCCAGTAAAACCTATTATATATGTGGTTATTCATTTAACAGAGACACTGTGGCAAGAGCACACAGGGGTATAGCTGGAAATTAAATGCTAAAGCCCCGGACTTTTCATATTTAACACTCAAAGGGAGAGAAACAGGTATTATACATATAGAACAGATAATGGCACTATTAGAAGATGGCAGTTCTCTTTAAAAACTGTGACGCAAAGGAGAATGGACAGGATTGGCAAGTACACTATTTGAAAAAGCTGGGTGAGAGAAAGGCACACTAGGAAGGGAATGTTTAACAGATGACTTAAAAGGAAATGAAAGTGCTAACTATGCAGATAACTAGAACGTCAAATTATAAGAAATGGAGAAAGTAATAAATACAAAGCTTCCCAAATGAAAGTAAAACAAGTTATGGGAACAAAGGTAGATGCTTGGAAATGGCAGGGCATAAAGGAAGAGTGAAAGGGAAAAGAAGTCATAGAAGCCCTTGAAGTTGACTGTGGGCCCTGGGCTATTCCTTTCACTCTTTTTGTCATCCTGACCAGGAAATGAATGAGATTGCATTGTGAAACTCTCCCAATCTGCTAGGTTGTCTGGTCAAAAGCCTCCCAACAACCAGGCAACTGACAATGGACTAACACTTTTGGAGTAAAAGCAGATCCGTTCATTTTGTAAGTTGGTTAAAGTATGTCCAGGTGCAATACGAATGCATGACAGTTATTTACAAATATGATGACAGAAAATAGGTACAATTATAAGGAATTTTGTCATCACTATATTCCTTTGGAGGTGGAGGTGCTTTGAGAATTGATTTGAAGAAGAGGTTGGAAAAATTTCAAGAAGCAGACTGAAGAAATTCTAGGGTTTTATAAATAGAGGTCAATGGGTAATTGTCATGAGGGGTCAAAGACCAAAATGCTGACAGAATAGGGACAGCAAATACAACGCTGATGAACTTCTGAATGAAAAAGAAGATAGGACTAGGAATTAAAATAGAAGAAACTCTGTATATACCATGGCAAAGATAAGGATTCCTTTTGTCTGTGCCCTGAGACTTTGTATGGGACTGAGCCTAGATATCATGATTTAATTTACATGGACATGTCTTTCAAGGAAAGTCATTATTATAGCTCCCAGGGTTCATAGGTGAGTAAGAATGATATATTACTTTTTTGTTACAATAGTGTGCATAGAATCTTCTCATACTAGGAAAGCTACTTAGTAGGGATTCTTCTTCCTGGTCAGTGCCAGCTTGATAGCTCCACATTCTACAACTCAGGCATGCAGTGCCTTTAGCAATACACTCTTACCATCAAGTTCTGGAGGGTAACCAAAAACAATTGGCAAAATTTTATAATATTTGAGAGTTTATGAGACTTCAGTAGCCAGCAATTCCATAAAAAGAAGCCCTTTCTTGGCAATGGGCTTTTTATTTTGTAGCCTATAATTATCTGGAGGGGGTGTATCTCACAATAGGGAAACACACACACACACACACATACACACACATGATTATTGTACAGTGTTAAGTTGGTTTTCATGTAACTTTTCAAAGGCTTTTAGACTTATTTATCCATGTATATGTGGTCTATATACTCAGTGACACTCCTTTGAACAAAACTGATCTTTCTTCTTCCAGTATCTATCCAGCATTGCAAATGACTTCTTGGTTAGTACTAGGGTTTCTACCCACTTCTCCTTCTCCATCCTGGGATTTTTTTTTTTTTTTTTGCTGGCATCAGCTTTTACATATCTTGTGCATGCTGTCAGAGGTTTTGTGAGATCATATGTGAAACTGATCTGTTATATCTGGAAAATACTCATTCTTTCAATGCATCCACAATCTCTGACTCTCACAACCTTTTGCTTCCCTCTTCTGCATAGATCCCTGTGCCTTGATGGGATGGGTTTGATACAGAAAATCATTTATGGCTGAACATTCCAAAGCATCGTGTTTTTGGCATGTGACCCAGTTGTGGATTCTGTATTAAATGCTATCTACTGAAAGAGGACACTTCTCTGATAAGGTATGAGTGAGGCACTGCAATTTGTCCCCAGGGATTGCTTGTTACTATGCTTGTTGAACACAATAATAGTAGTAGGTTCACATAACACCCATGACCTATTTACACTTAGACTTGTTGCCTATTTGACAGCATCATCTCATTTCCATTTTGTGGAGTGGTCATTAATCCAATAAAATATATTTGGTTACTCGACACGTAACACTCATGCCACTACTGACCAAGTAGACATAACTAGTGTGTCTGGGGGGGGGATCATTACTGTAGCTTGCACGTTTTATAGCTAGGTGATACTGAAATACTTTTCTCCTCTGTTGGTGTGTATACATCTTTCAACAATAAAAATACTAGCTAGTAGCAGTGAGAGTTCGAGGTGAATGTCTGTTAGATTTCTTCATGTTCTGTGACATATGGATGTGATGTCTTCAGAATAGGGTCTTACCTTTAAGTTCTGAAGTATAAGCAAAAGCATCGGAAATAACATGCAATGCTTAGCAAAACAAACCAATCAGTCAACCAGCCAACCAACAAAAACATGTAACCAATTCCTAGTACTGGAGATTTATTTGGTAGCCTATGATGTCTACTTTGGCTTTTACATGCACCTCATTTGTAGTCATTTTAAATAGTGCAGAGACGGGTAAGTGGGCATGTATACAAGCTAAGGTGTTGATGGGGAAATTTGAACTAAAGACACAAATAATAACCATTATAAAGGGATTTAAAGCTAAATTATACAGGGTATATTTCTCAGATTCAAATATCTCCATATATATTGCTATTAATAATATGTTAGGTTCATAGTTTATTATATAATGTTAGCATACTTCTAAACAGTTTTAAAACAGCTCATCCAAGGTCTTGTGCCTAGTCTTATTGTATCTTATCATGCCATGTTCAGTGGATATTCCTGGAAGGCCTGCTCTTTTCTGAAGGGAAATGGAGGAGAAGTGGATCTGGGCAAGAGCAGATGTGGAGGGTGGGTGGGTGATGAGAGTTCTGGAGGGAGGGGAAACTGCTGAGAGAGATGTATTTAAGACAAGTAAAATAAATAAATAAACAAGACAAAATAGTTCATCAAGCACTCAATGTTTACCTGTGGCTTGGGGTAAAGAATGGTTATTATTATGAGGGAAATAAAATTTTAGTGAAATAAAACTACATAAACTAAAGCAAGCAAAGAAAAGACAATTTTGAGTTGATGAAATTATCCCCCTGAACAGAAAGAAACCAAATAGTCCTCCAAACTTAAGGACTTACACAGGTATTGTTGATGGTCCTAATTAATACTGCTCAACGAGAGAGGAAAACTTGATCATTCAGTTTGTGTACAAAATTTCCTAAGCTGTGCAGCACTGAGTACACACATCTGTAAAAGGTGAATATATTCTAGGAAAAACAGGGACAGTTACGGCATAAAAGGTGTGAAGGCAAAGGTAGAATCCATTTTGACACTTGCTTAAAATGCCATCAAACTACTCACCATAGTCCTTCACTTAGAATCTGAACACTAGGAAGTTCGCATTATGTCATCTGCCTATAAATTCAGAGTACAATGATTTTTCACTTCTGTTTAAAAGCTATGAAAATTCCCTGTTCTGATATCAGTACACATGTCACAGTGGCAGAGACAATTAAATTGGTGTATGTTTTATAGGTAAGTAAAGATTATGAAATAATCTCTGCAGAGGGATATTTGGTCAAGCTTGATGGTTTAATTGAACTTGATATTCATTTATAATTAGTTTTGTTTACTTTCTTATATCATTAGGACACTTATTAAAATGGAGATACAAATAAAATTTGTGCCAATTACATAAGAAAATAATTGGATGTTATTAATCCAGGAACTCAGACAATCAATTAAAGCAAGAGTTCCCTTGTCTCCATCACCTCATTATTTTCCACGCTTATTAATCACAAATATTAATGGAATTTTTAAAAATGCATGCTTTATTCTTTTAGATAGCATATACAAATTCATAATGTGACAAAATATGTGCCTTTGCAAAATGTGCACATTTTAGTGAAAGGAGAGTTTCCTGTAAATTGCTCCCCCTAATCTAAATCATTTATCTCTCGATGCTTTTTCTCACATGCATCACCTTTTCGTTAATTTTTGTTAATATATGCATTTATAACATAAGCTTCTCTCTCAACTATATTCTTTGTATATACAGGCTCTGATGTTTGTATTATGACTTTATTCACTTCTGAGGATATTTTAGCTTCACTTGTGATTTGTTCAAAGACTCATTCACCATTCAATAATGCATTGTTTAATTTCCATGAATTTGTATATGTTCTGTACCTTGCCATGCTGTTGATTTCTGGTTTTGTGTCATAGTGTTTTGAAATTATAAAATAAATTATTTTGTTTTTAGTCCTTAACTTTTGCTTTGTGTTGTATAATACTGACCAAAGTATGCAATGGGCTGCTGAGAGATAGTATTTCTTATAAGAGTGTAATCAAATACTCTATTCATATTAATTAATTTCTTTTGATCACTATATAATTATGCTTTCATTTTTCCCTTTCATTTGTTTATTTTTTCTCTTTGTAGATAATAAGTCTTCTGATGAGGTTGTAGCACTGAAATCAACAAAGGTTCATGAGATAAGTTATGTGCTTTTGCATACTGCAGGGTTATATGTAGGAAATGTGGTTCTGTCTAGATTAGTGCATATATACTTAGAGTTTTTATATCCTCTTGATGGACTGGTCCCTTTCTCAATTTTCTTTTTTTTCTGTTCTGATAAGCATGGTTTTGAGCCTAATTTGTCATTTATTACTATAGCAATAAATTCCTTTTTGCTAGCTTATTTTGCTTGGAATCTCTGTTTTTTTATTTTTATTTATTTTTTAAGCAAAACAGGCCTCTAAGACATATTGAGAATAGCGTGATTAATCTCTCCATGTGTGCCTTAACACTTGAGTGCCCTTCCATGAGACACCCAAAAGAAATGTTTAAAATGTAAAATCATGTGTTTTCAGAAGACTGGGTTTCAGAACTGATAAGGAATAAACTGTGTTTCATAATAAATAATGCTGGTCCTTTAAAATAATGCAATGCACTGTTTAATTTTAATATTTTATATATTAGATCATTATAGGTATATTATAATGACCAGATAAAAGCAAGTTTCCAACTGAGAATCTATTAGTAAGGCTGAGGCAATGTTGGCAATGTTCTTGTCTATAATGAACAAACTCTGGGTTAAAGCTCCATCATCACCTAAACTTGGCATAGTGGTACATGACTATTATCCAATGGCAGAGTGGTACATGACTATTATTCAATCACTGGAGGATTGAAGATAGCAGGGTCAGAATTTACATGTCATTGTCAACTATATTGTAGTTTGTGATTAACCTGTGACACATTTGTCGTTGCCTCGAGAGAACATCAGAAAGAAAAAAATGGAAGAAGGAAGAAAGGGAGGATGGAAGAAAGTAAGATAGGAAACAAGGAATGGAGGAAGGAAGAATAAGAAATAGAAAAAGATAGAGGAGACAGGAAAAGAGACAATAAGGTAGCCCCCTGTCCTACCAGAGGCCACACGAGCATCCAAATTCACAAAGGCTGTGCCAGCACCCAGATACCCAGCCCACACTTCTGGGGTAAGCCCACTGCTCCACCAGAGGCCATGCCAGGATCCATATCTGCAGGAGCTAGGTTAGCAACCAGATCCCCAGTTCATGCCTTCAGCAGAAGACCCCTGCTCTACCATCAGTCACACCAGCACTCAGATCTCCAGAGGCAACACTGGCACCAATAAGCTCAGAGAACCCCCAACTAGACCAGTGGCCATGCCAGCCATAAGAATTCCAGCCTCCAACTGAGGTAGAAACCCTCTATCAGCCATAGGCCACTCCAGAAGATGATCAGAGAGGAAACATAAACAAAGGATCAAAACACATATCTGAGAAAGACAAAATCAGAAACCAGCACCTAGACATATAATCAATCACTGCAAACCCAGATACCTTAATTCCAGTTTATGAAGACAATCAACAACAGCCAGTTCAATAAATCACCACCAGAACACATCCATCCTAATACAGCAAGTCCTGATATTTCAACACAGCTGAATCCAAAGAGGAAGACCCTAAAGTCAACTATATGAAGATGATAGAGGTCCTCAAAAAGGAAATGAATAAATCTCTTAAATAAATCACAGGACAATCAAAAAAATAAAGGAAATCAAAAAGTCCCTTAAAGAATGTCAAATAGCTACAAAAAAAGACAAACGATCGAAGGAAATGAGTAAAACTGTTGATAACCTGAAAATGGAAAGAGAAATAATGAAGAAAATACAAACTGAAGGAATTCTGGAAATGTAAAATCTAGGTGAGTAAACAGAAACTATATAGGCAAGTATGACTAAGAGAATACAACAAACAAAAGAGAGAATCTCTGGCATCAAAGATATGATAGAAACAGACACTTTGGTCAAAAAAATGTTAAATCTTAAAAATCCCTCACAAAAAATATCCAGGAAATCTGAGATACAATGAAAGTACAAAACCCAAGAATAAAAGAAATAGAAGAAGAATTTCAACTCATAGGCCTAGAATACATTTTTAACAAAATCATAGAAGAAAATTTTTCTAACCTAAAGAAGATAATGCCTATAAAGTTTCATGTAGCTTACAGAACATCAAATATATTGGACCAGAAAAGCAAGTCACCATGCCACAACACTAAACACATTAATCAAAGAAGGAATATTAAAAGTTGAAAAGGAAAAATGCCAAATAACTTATAAAGGAAGACCAATTAGAATTGTACACAACTTCTTGATGGAGACTCTATAAGCCAGATTGGTCTAACAGAAATTCCTGCAGACTATGAGAAAACATAGATTCCAGCCCAGATTACTATACCCAGCAAAATTTTCAATTACCATAAATGGAGAAACCAAGATATTCTATGAAGAAATCAAATTTAAACAATATTTATACATAAATCTAGTCCCACATAATGTACTAGAAGCAAAACTCCAACCCAAGGAGGTTAACTACACCCATGAAAATAGAGGCAATAAATAATCTCAAACCAGCAAAACTCAAAGAAGGGAAATACACACATACACACACACACTCACACACACACATACTACCACCACCACAAACAGCAACATAATAACAGGAAATAGCAATCCCTGGTCATTTATGTCTCTCAATATCAATGAACTCAATTTCCCAATAAAAAGACATAAATTAACTGAACAGATGTGAACACAAGATCCATTCTTTTGTCTCATACAAGACATGCAGCTCAACATTAGAGATAGACATTACCACAGAGTAAAAGGTTGGAAAAAGATTTTCCAAGCAAATGGACCTAAGAAACAAGCTGGTATAGCCATAATAATTTCTAAAAAATAGACTTATAACCAAAGTTAATCAAAGAGGTGGAGAAGGACACCTTATACTTATCAAAAGAAAAATCAACCAAGATGATTTTTCAATTCTTAGCATTTAAGTCTCAAACACAATGACATTCATATTTGTAAAAGAAACACTAGTAAAGATTAAATCATACATCAACCCTCACACATTGATAGTGGGAGGCTTCAATACCACACTTCCACCAATGGACAGATAATCCAGACAAAAAAATCTAAACAGAGAAATACTGGAAATAACAGATATTATGAGCCAAATGGACTTAACAGATATCTCCAGAATATTTCACCCAAATACAGAAGAATACAATTTGTCCTCAGCACCTCATAGAACATTCTTCAAAATTGACCATATAATCTGTCACAAAACAAGTCTCAACAGATAAAAAAAAAATAACCCTTGCATCTTATCAGACCTCTATAGATTAAAGTTGGATTTCAGCAAGACAAACAACAGAAAGCTTACAACTTCATTAAAACTGAAAAACCCTCTACTTAATGATAACTAGTACAAGATAGAAATGTGGAAAGAAAAAAAACTTACTGAAATCAATGAAAGTGAATGTACAACATACCCAAAACTATGGAACACAATGAAATTGGTGCTAAGAGGAAACCTAATTGGCTTCATAAAGAAATTTTGAGATCTCATGCTAGCAGCTTAACAGCACACCTGAAATAATCTTTAAAACAAAAAGAAGCAAATACACCTAAGAGGAGTAGACAGCCAAAAGTAATAAAACTCATGGTTGAAAACAATAAAATCGAAGTAAAGAATACAATAAAAAGAACCAATGAAAGGAAGAATTGCTTCTTTAAGACAATCAACAGAATAGACAAACCTGTATCCAAACCAACTAAAAGACAGAGGGAGAATATGCAAATTAATGAAATCAGAAACAAAAATGGGAACATGACAATGCACAGAGGACATCCAAAGAATGATTAGGTCATACTTCAACAACCTGCACTACACTCCTCAAATTTGGTAAAATCTAAAAGAAATGGAAAATTATCTTGATAGATATTTGTATCTATACAAGATATATAGGTATCTACAACTTAACAAATCAAATCAAGATCAGATGAACAATTTATAAGACATTTAACCCTCGAGAAATTTGAGGTAGTCATTTAGTCATTAAAAGTCTCTCAACTAAAAAGAGCCCAGGGCCATATGGTTTTAGTACTAAATTCTACCAGCTCTTCAAATAAATTGAAGAAGATAACAGAAGATGAAAAGATCTCACAAGCTCATGGATTAGCAGCTTTAACATAGTAAAAGTGGCTATCCATCCAAAGTCAATCTACACCTTCAATGCCAAACCCATTAAGATCCAAAAATAATTTTTTATAGACTTAGAAAAAAAAAAAACTCAAGTTCATGTGAGAATAACAAAAAACCCAGGATAGCTAAACCAATCTTGTACAATAAAAGAACTTCCAGAGATATCACCATCTCTGATTTCAAGCTGTCCTACAGAGCTATAGCTATAAAAACTACATGGTATTGTCATGAAGACAGACTGGTTGATCAGTTGAATCAAATAAAAATCCAAACATAAATTTGCACATATTTGGACAACAGATTTTTGACAAAGAAGCCAGAAATATACAATTAAAAAAAGAAAGCATCTTCAAAAACTTCTGCTGGTCTAACCAGATATTGGCATGTAGGAGAATGTAAATAGATCCATATCTATCACTCTGCACAAAAATCAAGTCCAAGGGGATGAAAGGCCTCAATGTAAAATGAGATACACTGAATTTGATAGATGAGGAAGAGTGGAAGAGGCTTAAACACATTGTCATTAGAGACAACATTCTGGGCAGGACACCAATAACGCAGACACTGAGGTAGACAATTAACAAATGAGACCTCATGAAACTGAAATCCTGTAAAGCAAAGGACAAAGTGAAAAACTCAAAATGGCAACCTACGGAATGGTAAAAAGGTTTTTAACAACCCAATATCTGACAAAGGACTTATGGTGATATTTCATTTGTGCTGAAATGTGATTTTATTTGTATATTAATAAATAAAGTTGCCTGGGGGTCAGAGCTAATAGCAAGCCATAGCAGAAGGTGGTGGTGCACGCCCTTAATCTGATCACAGGGCAGGCACAGTCTGTGTGTTCAAGGACATAGCCAGTTTGGAGACACATACCTTTAATCTCAATACCAACCATAGAGACTTGGAGGTGTGTATAGACAGGCAGTGGTGAGGAGGTCATGTGGTTGGGTTTACAACCAATGAGAAGGCAGAACAGAAAGTCAATAAGAAGACAGACACACAGGAAGTGGGTCTCTTTCTTAGGGGAAAGATGGCAGCGGCAGCGGGTGATAAGAAGGCGGTTTTAGTCTCAGCTCTTAGCTACTGCTCTCTGACCTCTTCGGCTTTTAACTCTGCATTTGGCTCTGTTTTTCTTATTTAATAAGATTGTTACATCTACACGGATTAATGTCCAAAATACGTGAAGTACTCAGGAAACTAGATACTAAAAAACCGAATAATCCAATTAAAAACTGAGGTACAGCTCTAAACAGAGAATTCCCAACAGAAGAATCTCAAATTGTACAAAAGCAGTTAAAGAAATCAGGATCTATCCCTGGTGCATGAACTGGCTTTTTGGAGCTCACTACCTATGGTGGAATACCTTGCACAGCTTTGATGCAGGGGGAAGGAGCTTGGACCTGCCTAAACTGAGTATACCAGGCTTTGCTGATTCCCTATAAGAGGTCTTACCTTTTCAGAGGAGGGGAACAGGGTTGGGTTTGGGAGGGAAGGCTTGAGGGGCAGCAGGAGGAGGGATGAGAGGGGGATCTATGATTGGTATGTAAAATGAATAAACAATTTCTTAGCAAGGGAAAAAACAAAAAAAAAGAAATGATCAGCATCCTTATCCATCAGGGAAATGCAAATCAAAATGACTCTGAGATTCCATCTTACACTTGTCAGAATGGCTAAGATTAAAAAACACAAGTGACAGCTCATGCTGGTAGGATTTAAAGCAAGGAGAATGTTCAACCATTGCTGGTGAGAGTGAAAACTTGAACAGTCACTTTGAAAATCAATATGGTGATTTCTCAGAAAATTTGGAATCGATGTACCTCAAAACCCAGCTTTACCACTCCTGTGTATATGCCTAAAGGAGTTCTATTCTAGAATAAGGACACTTGTTCAACTATGTTCATAGAAGCTTTATTGATAATAGCCAGAAACTAGAAACAACCTATCGCCCCTCAACTGAAGAAGAGATAAAGAAAATGTGACTCATTTACAGAATGGAGTATTACCCAGCTCCTAGAAGAAATAACATCATGGAATTTTCAGGCAAATGGATGGAACTAGAAAATAATCATCCCACAAGTGAGGTAACCCATACCCAGAAAGATAAACATGGTATGTACTCACTCATTAGTGGATATTAGGTGTGAAGCAAAGGATGATCAGACTACAATCCGTAGACCCAGTGAGGCTAAGTAGCAAGGCGTGCTCAAAGGAAGGACACATATATCTCCCTGGGAAAAAAATATAATACATTTTGCAGATGAACTGGGGACCAAAGCTGATGGGAGAAGGAGTATTAGCTGGGGTTGGGGGAGTACTGGGAGGCTCTACTGGAATTGGGGGAGGGGCATTTCCAGATCTTGGTAGAAATTTAATGCGATAGAAACTTCCAGAAATCCATGAGGATGACCCTAGTGAAGACTCTTAGTAATGAGGGGTGTGGAACCTGAATTGGCCATCTTATACAACCACACAAGTGTCTAGTATCATCATCATCATCAGAGCAGTTTCATCCAGCAACTGATGTGAGCAGATTCAGAGAACCACAGGAAATCATTAGGCAGAGTTGGAGGAACCCTGTAGAAGAAAACGAGGAATGATTGTAGGAGCCTGAGGGGGTTGGGTGAAGAAAGCACATGAAAATGAACTACAGAATCAACTAATCAGGGCCTATGCAGACTCACAGGGACTGAACTGCTGATCAGAGAGCCCGTGTAGGTATGACCTATGTCCTCTGCATGCGTGTTATGGTTGTGTAGCTTGGTGTTCCTGTGACACTCTAACAGTGGGAGCAGGGGCTGTCTCTGACACTTTTGCCTGCTTTGGGGAACCATTTTTCTCCTACTGGGTTGCCTTATCCAGCTTTAATATGAGGGGATGTCCCTAGGTTTATTATAACTTGATATGCCATGTTTGGTGGATATCCCTAGGAGCCCTACACTTTTTTGAAGACAAAGTAAGAGGAATGGATCTGGGACAGAGTGGATGTCGGGGAGGGCTTACTGAGATGAGAAAAGGGAGCAGAAACTATGGTTGTCTTTTGGTAAAATTGCCATTTTTACTACGTTAATCCTACCTATCCATAAGGATGGGAGATCTTTCCATTTTCTGGTATCATCTTCAATTTCTTTCTTCCGGGACTTAAAGTTATTGTCATATAAGTCCTTCACTTGCTTAGTTAGAGTTACCCCAAGGTATTTTATATTATTTGAGGCTATTTTTAAGGGTGATGTTTCTCTGATTTCTTTCTCAGCCCATTTGTCATTTGTATATAGGAGGGCTACTGATTTTTTTGAGTTAATCTTGTATCCTACCACATTATTGAAGGTGTTTATCAGCTGCAAGAGTTCCTTGGTCGAAATTTTGGGGTCATTTGTATATACTATCATGTCATCTGCAAATAGTGAAAGTTTGACTTCTTTTCCAATTTGTATCTCCTTGATCTCCTTTTGTTGTCTTATTGCTGTAGGTAACACTTCAAGTACTATATTGAATAAATATGGGGAGAGTGGACAGCCTTGTCTTGTCTACAGATTCAATGCAATCCCCATCAAAATCCTAACACAATTCTTCACAAACCTAGAAATATCCCCCAGTGACAGAAGAATGGATGAGATCTATATGAGCAAACTGGGGGAGGGTAATGGTGGGCAAGGGCCAGGTGAAAGAGAGCTTAGGGGAGTGGGAGGTCCTAGCTGGATCAGAATGGGAGAACAAGGAAGATATACCATGATAAATGAAGACACCATGGGAATAGGAAGAATCAGAGTGCTAGAGAGGTCCCCAGGAATCCACAAAGAAGACTCCACTATAGACTACTGACAATGGTTGAGAGGGTTCCTGAACTGACCTACTCTGGTGACTGGATGGCCAAACACCCTAACCTCATCCAGTAAGTGATGGAAGCAGATGCAGAGATCCATGGCCAAAGCCCAGGCTGAAATCCAGAAGTCCAATTGATGAGAGAGAGGAGGGATCATATGAGCAAGAAATATGGAGACCATGACTGGAAAAAGTACAGAGACAATTAGCCAAACTAGTGGAAACATGTGAACTGTGATCCAATAGCTGAGGAAGCCCCATGGAAATTTACTAGGCCCTCTGGATAAGTGAGACAGTTGTTTAGCTTGAACTGTTTAGGGGGCCCCCATGCAGTGGGACCGGGACCTGTCCTTGGTGCATGAGCTAGCTTTTTGGAACCTAATGCCTATCCTGAGACACTTTGTTCAGCCTTGGTGCAGGGAGGAGGGACTGGACTTGCCTCAACTGAATGTACGAAGCTCTGTTGACTCCCCAGGGGAGACCTTGCCTGAGGAGGTAGGAATGGGGTGTGAGTTGGGATGAGAGGCTGGGGAGTGGGAGGAGGGAGGACAGGGGAATCAGTGGTTGATATATAAAATGAATAGAAAATCTCTTAAAAAGAAAAGAAAAAAGAAACTACCGTTGTCATGTAGTTTTTGAGAGAAAAATTTTAAAAAAATTTAAAAAATCTATCACAGCTTATTGATGAACTTGCTGTAGAACAGGAAAAATGTAAGTTAATTTTATATAATTCTATTGTAATCACATATTAGAGTTATACTTTTGTCATAAATATAGGTAAATAGAATAATAGTTGTTGTAAAACTAGAATACATATCCAGAGAAAAATAAGTTGGTGTGATTTTGAAAAGATGCTGGAGAATTTGTTGTGATAGAATGATATCCGTCTTCTATTTCAAAGGTAGAAACCAAAACTGAATATATATACACACACACACACACACACATAAAGAATTGATTACCCCCTTGCTTTGAACTGCAGTTTTTCTCTTTATTTTGTATGAAATCATTTTGCATAAGATCTCAGTATCCTTCTAAACTCATCATTTTCATTACCTTTTTAATTTCTCTGAGTGTGTTCATCATCAGGAAAGCTCCATTCACTATGCCATGCTTCCTTCCATTCACATGGTCCTGGAAGTATTGTTTGCATTGCGTAACTGAGAAGTTACCCGAAAAATATAAAACATTGTCCTCTATCAGGAAAAATTAGAACTGTGTCTTAACGTGCTGCTCATCCTGAGCCAGACTCTCAAAAGTCTATCTAGCCTTCCCTGTTCTTGATCAAATTCATGTCCTCTTCTCTCTTTAATTGGCACTGCAGGAATATAAGTATGTGTAGAAGGGGAAATGCCATTAATATGAGCAGAAAATACGTTTTTAATAAAAATGAAATTCTGATTTTGATAAAATTTTGTACTCTCAGAGGTATGAATTTTCATGTCTATATTTTACACTTTCCAATTGACCATGTTGGGGGACAAATCATTAGGCTTAAGCTATTTTTCATTTTATGTGTCTATATTGAACACGTTACACAAAATGAGAACAAAATATTCTATCATTGCCAATATTTTCATGAACCTCCTAATTCTAAATATATCGAAGAAATAAATGTGGGAAGTTAGAGCCATTATTCCAAATAAATAATGAATATTATTTTAAACAGTACCCATGTTAAAAATTTGTATTCATTGACAGTGATTAAATGTTATGCCTGAAAACAATCAAAATTCAATTTACTATATAAACTGTTTTACAGTAGTAGTAGGGTAAGTGCTCGGGTTATGGTTTGGGTTAAGCAGAGATTTAATTGTGTTTGCTATAACTAGGAGTGCTATTTTAATGGAATGGCATATCCAGTTACCAAGAAATTATGTCATTTCCAGGAGGATTTGTTAGGTAGAGAAGGAAAGAAAGCACAGAGCTCTAGATGTCTGGGGAACATCTGCATGCATCATAAGTGGCAGAGAGGTGGGCATGATATTAGGAATATTATGTATTTGAAAGGGATTACAAAATAACATTCAGATGCATCAATGTCAGTCCTCAAGCCTCTGTTTGGATGAATTTCTCAAATGTTAGATCCATCCAAGCCAAGGTAAAAGTGAGCATTATAAATTTCTGTTTACTGACTTTGTTTCCATTGTTTACTTTTTACTTCCCTAAGTAACTTATTAGCCAAAATGATCTAACAAATATTTGTTAAATTAACTAGAGATTGTCATAGTTATGTGCATTTTAATAAACTTTTAAGTGTCATCAGATCATATATTGATGTATCTATGTATTTCCATAGTGCAACTCATTACCGTTTAAATATATTTTGGAATAAGTATTCTATTAACACAATAATATAGAACATGAAAAAATGCAGCTAACTGGGATGTGTTTGAATTTCTCTGTCTTCCTAGACTTTGTGATTATACAGAGAAAGAGATTATTCACCATGTAACAATGAGTCTTTCTCCTCACATGACAGTATTTAAACTTCAAAAGTTCATTATGTTTAAAAATTATCTGCAGACTTGGCCATAGAAATAGTTCAGTGCTATCAAAACCTATACTAGACAAAATAATGGAGTATAGATCTGACTGATAATTTCATAATCTTCTATTTTATTATCATGAAATTTTCTATTCATTTTACATGACAACCACAGATTCTCCCATCCTCCCTCTTCCCACCAACCAGTCTTTCCCCCAGCCCACCCCACATTCCCTCCTCCAACAAGGCAAGGCCTCCTATGGGGAGTCAGCAGAGCCTGGTACATTCAGCTGAGGCAGGTCCAAGCTACTCCACCTGTACCAAGGCTGTGTAAGGTATCCCACCATAAGCACTGGGCTCCAAAAAGCATTTTAGGTCTGTTGAAAGTAAGACAGAAAAACCCCTCTCTCCTTTGGCACTGAAATTCTTAAGGCTCTCTTAAATACTATAAAACATTGGTAATTTTATGAGAAATTTTATTATGAGACTCTCTTTATGTTCATTATAAATGGAGGCTTTACTCTGTCCCGCCATTTCTTCAGTCACTTTCCAAATTGTCACACAGAGGCTTATATTAGTTATAAATGCTTGGCCAATGGTTCAGGCTTATTAGTAGCTAGCTCTTATTGCCACATAGTTTGTGGTTTGTTATCTCATTTTCTACACATCTTGCTTTTTCAGAGGCTGGTTGGCATCTACAGACTCCTTCCTTCCTCTTCCCAGGATAATTTGTTTTGGTCTCCCCACCTATAATTCTTGCTGGTTACTGGCCAATCAGCATTTTATTAAACTAATTCAAATGAAAATCTTTACAGTGTACAAGAGGATTATTCCACAGCATTTCCCTTTTTTGTCTAGTTAAAATGGAAAGATTTAAATTTAACATGGTAAGATTATATACACCAAAACAGTTATTAAGTAAGAATTAGAGTAACACTATCTAATCCATTTGCATTTGACAAAATTAGAGAAAATAATTATTTATCTTATCTTGGTGAATCTAAAGTTTTGTATGTAATTTACTTTCTATTATAACTAAGGAAAACTATAATTATAACTCTTTAGTCTTGAACTCTATCAAAGACCCCAGAGAAATTAAATGTTAACTAATGACAGGATCTCAAACTGCCTGAAGAGTTAGCCAAAGTTCTTCTGTAACGTTGGGCATCCATCTTCAGCCTATAGGCCTAGAGTATCTGGCAGGCTTGTAAGCAAAGCAGGAAATCTGAAGGACTGTCTCACCTATACTGACAAAGTTTGGCGGTCACTTTCCTTTCAGTCCTGTATGTCCGTTTTAGACAGCATACTGTCAAGCAGTCGAGGCAAGAGTAGTTTCTTGTCCAAATGACTAGCCTTGCCACATTGAAAGCAAACTCCATATGGAGTTTCCTCAATGCCCATCATCCTCTTTCAAGTAATTGGTGCTGCTAGGAGCAGACATGTCTCAGTGTCAAAAAGTCTAACTTCTTCAAACATTTTAAATGCCATATTATATAGGTCTTTGAAGTGTTTGAAGATTACCTATCTAATTGAAATATAACTTTGTATACCTAGAAAACTAAACTAATGGCTATAAGTCTGACAATTATAAGTAACTATTAATCTGTGTTTTTAATTACATACTGCATTTGTAAATGAGCTGCATAAACATAATATCATAAACAAGAGTAGAAATATTCATGCAGTATAACAAAACTGACTTTAAATTTTTATCAGTAAACTAAAATCCATACCATTGTAAAGTATTTTGAGATTAACTCTTGTTTTTTGGATTAAAGTAGATTCAATAATAATAATACACCCACTTTTGTCATCATAATAATCTACCCTTTCACCATCATTTCTATATCATATCCCCTTTTCTTCTTTAGAAAGAGACTGACTATGATCATTAGCAATTTATAACTACCCCACTTAAATGAAAACAAACATGCATAAACAATATTTTTGGAATTTGGGTGTATTTGAAAATGTATATGTGTGTGTGTGTGTGTGTGTGTTTTGATACAAATATAAACTGTGTATTATACACAAGCCAACCAAAGAAAAATTTTTGTTTTATAATTGAGCAGGTAAAATACACAGCACATGTCTTGTAGTTACTTTAGGTTTATTTTCCCACGTTTGAAGTCAAGATTTTCAGGGAATCTTCCTTGATCAAATCTGATTTTTTTTTTAAATCTTGAATGAACTCATAGCCTCTCATTTTCTGTGGAAATTAAAGCAGAACCTCTTTCCCAAAGTAACATATGTAACTTAGCAGCTTTTATAACCAAATGTCTCTCAGCAGTTAGCTCATTAACAGTGAAAGAATCCAAACAAAACACAGTAATATACATAATCCAGACTCTCTGTAAATTTTTCATTTTTATGTGGCTTATTTTCTTTATATTACTTCACTTTTCTTTTAGGGCTTTATTTCATTATTTTTAATTTAAGGTTGTGTATATTCTTTCTCTTCTCTCTCTGAAGCCTACATACATTTTTAAAACACACTGCCACCTATTTAGAGACGTTTTGTCTGAATCTGTCCTTATTGTGTATATTTACCCCTTTTTGTGTGTATGAGCAAAACTGTAAATCTCCATGCAACACATAGCAATGTTCTCAAGCCACTTTACAGTTGCCCATGTAAGAGGCTTAGGAAACCTGCTATGCAGCTTAGCTCATGGCTGTTGGTGGCCAGCTCTATTGTGTGATCACCACACCCAGCGTGACAGACTAGGAAGACCAGTGTGGCTCCATTTCTGTGTGTTTAGAATCTTTTAAAATCTTTCTCAGGTTTTATGTGAGTGTACAACCCCACATGGGAGCACCACATATACACAGAGGTTTTTCTCGGTTTCTGCAGTTGCTTCCCAAACTATCACTCAGAGGCTTATATTATTTATAATATATAAATATGAACACCACTGAAAAAGATGGAGTCAATTACTCCAGGTTTCTAAAGATTTAAGTAATAGTAATGGGGGCAAGGTAATTGATTGAAAACTCATATATTTAATTAGTAGCATAATATGATAATTCATATTATTAATTTCATATCTATATTTTATCATGTCAGTACCTAAGTGTGACTGTTTTTTGTAGTTCAAATCTGATCTGTAGATGATGTTTGTCAGCTTAGTGATGTTATTATTGTCCATGTGGAATTGTTGTTGTTGTGGGGCCCCATCTTCTTCCTGGAGACTTCAGTTGATGTTAGGCCTGGCCGTGATTTCCTGCAGAAAACTGATAAGAGACTCGAACACAAAGACATATATATGCAGCTAATTGAAGCCTTTTTTCTTTCTAGAATTAGTTAGTGTTCACCATCCTTGCCATCATTAGCTGTAACTTATGATATTGTCCTTAGTCCTACTGACAGGTATAAAATGGAATCTCAAAGTAGTTTTGCTAATATGGAAGAAAATAAAATATCCAAAAATCTTAGTTTTCAATATCACTCTTTGAATTATATAGGAAGTCAAAGGAAGATAATAGCAGTTTTTTTTTCTGTTCATAAAAATAGTACAGGGCACTGTTATAATGTTCTTATCAAAAGATATCTAGCTATGCCATGTGATGATTTTTATCTAATGTTTCTAGTTCTCCATGTCATGGTATGTAGGGCAGTTTCTCTAGATAGCCTACAATGAGTTTACAAGTTATTAAACATTATTCGCAAAGAGAATGTTACATGTCTATTATATAATCCAGCTCAACATCTCTACTCCAGATATTTTCTAGCAATTTGCACAGAGATAAGAAACTAGATACAGTGTGATACCAATCACACACAGTTATATGTTCTCCTCAATTATTTCATGGGTAAGTAATTAAACTCACTAAGCAATTCACATTTCTTTTAAAAAAAATCAATATTTCTGCTCCCTTGAGAATCCTGAATAATAACTTTGAAATGGAAAATTTTTGATGATTTTGAACTCCACTCTAACAGCATTTTAAAATTCTTGACATTTTCCAAGGTTACAAAACATTCTTATTACATATATAATACAACTGTGAAGTTAATGACATTATTTAATTTAGCAATTAAAAGAAAATCTATCATTAATATTTCTGTAGTAAGGATTAAAACAGAAAAACAAAAATGTTTCAATATAAATTCTGATCAAGTAAATTTTCACATGAATTTGATTAGTTTAACACACAGCTATTCCAAAAGATAAATGCCTAAGTACTAACATAGGATGAGACCTACAATATATTCGATGTGAAAAGAATTCTATTCAATATTTTGTTAGTAATATTGTAAAGCTATATAAATTATCATGTTGTGTGTCACATACTTCATCTATTAAAAAGCAGATTTGACTACTCTTCTGAGTGTGGAGCATGGGGATGATATCAGTCTACTTGTGCATTTTGCTATTATACATTTTATTTCTTTTCTTTTTTATTATTTTATTTCTTCATAATTAAAAAATTGTATTATTAATACATACAAAACAAACTAATCACCATTTTTTGAAATGAATTATGGGTAGTGTCTAGCATTTACTACTGGAAAACTAGAGAATTGGACATGAATACAAAACATTTATATTTCTTTTTCTGAATTGTGCTGGTTTGCTGTGACGAACATTCTACTATAGAACGTCATGCCCTAAATTTACAAAGGACTAGTAAAAAAAATAAATGTTTTCAAATATCTATTTTATATTCAGAATCACCATCATCAATGATCTTACACTGTGAGTAAATTTCTTTCTTTATTTCAAAAACAATTCTTTTCAGTTACTAGTCCTTATTTTTTTTTTAAAAAAAATGCACACTTGCTCTGAAAATGGGTAATTGAGCATGGAATTAGTTAGGGAGGTTTTTATGTGTACAAGGTGGCTACACAAGTAAAGTTAAGAGTTTTGCTGATCAGAGTAGTATGCTAGAAAAAGTCCTCAGTGTGAGATATAATGGGGATTTGAAGCACTCTATTTTTTATTAGTTTATTCATTCATTATTTTTTCCAGCCTAATCACAGTTTTTCCTCCCAACCCCTTGCTCTAAACTCTTCCCCCCTCACATACACACCCCAATTCCTCTCCTCCTCCCTTACCTTCAGAAAAGGGCAGGCCTCCCATGTATATCAGCCAGCTATGGCTTATCAAGTTACAGTAAGTCTAGGTACCTCCTCTCCTATTAAATTTGGACTAGGTAACCCATTAGGAGGAAAGGGTTCCAAAATCCAGTAACAGAGCCAGAGACAGTCCTGCTCCTAATGTTAAGAGTCCCACAACAAGACTAAGCTACACAACTGTAACATATGTGCAGAGGTCCTAGATCAGTCCCATGCAAGTTCTCTGGTTGGCAGTTCAGTCTCAGTGAGCCCCTATGAGCACAGGTTAGTTGATTCTCTTTGTTTTCTTGTGGTTTCCTTTTCCCCTCTGACTCCTAAAATCCTCCCTTCCACTATTCCACAGGATTCACCAAGGTCCACCTAATGTTTGGCTCTGAGTCTCTGCATCTGTTTCCATAAGTTGCTGGGTGAAGTCTCTCTGATGATAATTGGGCTAGGCAAAAATTCATGTTTGTCTTTCTGGGTCTGAGTTACCTCACTCAGGATGATCTTTTCTAGTTCCTTCCATTTGCTGGCAAATTTTAAATTTCAATACAATCATCTATAGAACTTGAAAGAACAACACCTAACTTCATATGAAAAAACAACAAAAACCCAGGATAGCAAAAATAATCCTGTATAATAAAAGAACTCCTGAAGTTATCACTATCCCTGACTTCAAGCTGTACCACAGAGAAATAGCAATAAAAACCTCATGGTACTGGCATAAAAACAAACAGGTTGATCAATGGAACAGAACTAAAGACCCAAACATAATTCCACATACATATGGACACCTGATTTTTGATAAGGAAGCCAGAAATATACAATGGAAAAGAAGAAAGCATCTTCAACAAAGTGTAACTGGATGTCAGCATGTAGAAGAATGTAAATAGATCCATATCTATCACCCTGCACAAACCTAAGTTTAAAAGGATCACAAACCTCAACAGAAAACCAGATACACTGAATCTGATGAAAGAAAAATTGGAGAATAGCCTTGTACAGATTGGCACAGGGTACAACTTCCTGAACACAACAAAATGTCACAGGCACTGAGATTGACAATTAATAAATGGGACCTCATGAAACTGAAGAGCTTCTATAAGACAAAGAACACTGTCAGTAGGACAAAATGGCAGCCTACAGAATGGTAAAAGATCCTCACCAACCCCACATCTGACAGAGGGCTGATCTCCAAAATATATAAAGAACTCAAGAAATGAGACACCAAACAAATTAATCCATTTAAAAAGTAGGGTACAGATATACACAGAGAATTCTCAACAGAAGAATATCAAATGTCTGAGAAACACATAAAGAATTGTTCAACATCCTTAGTCATCAAGGAAATACAAATCAAATAGACCCTGAGACTTCATCTTATACCTGTTGACATGGTTAATATCAAAAACACAAGTGACAGCTCATGCTAAAGAGGATGTGGAACAAAGGAAATTCTCCTCCATTGCTGGTAAGGGTGCAAACTTGTACAGCCACTTTGGAAACCTGTAGCACAAATCTTAAAAAGGTTTTATTAATAAAAACAAATGTGGAGCCAGGTCTTGGGGTAAACGCTGAAAGATCAGAGAAACAGAACAAGCCATATCCAACCTCACCTTGCCAACTTCTCAGCCTATCCTGTTTCCTCAAACTGAAAGCCTCTGAGTGCTCATCCGAATGGATCTCAGCTGAACTGCTGCTAAAAGCTAAAAGCTTAAAAAGGCTCTAGCTCCTGTTCCTCATGTCTTATATACCTTTCTGCTTCCTGCCATCACTTCCTGGGATTAAAGATGTGTGTCACCATACCTGACGTTTTCTAGTGTGGCTTTGAACTCACAGAGATCCGAGTGGATCTCTGCCTCCAGAATGCTAGGATTAAAGGCATGTGCTACCACTGCCTACCCTCTAATATATTGGTTGTTCTATTCTCTGACCCACAGATAAGTTTATTGGGGTGCACAATATTTCAACCACAGAAATCAATATTTTGGATTTCTCAGAAATTGGGAATCAGTGTATCTCAAGATCCAACTATAGCATTCCTGGGTGTATACCCAAAGGATGCTCTACTATACCACAAGGACACTTGCTCAACTATGTTCTTAGCAGCTTTATTCATAAAAGCCAGCAGCAGGAAACAACCTTAATGTCCCTAAACCAAAGAATAAATAAAGAAAATTTGGTATATTAATAAAATGGAGTATTACTCAGCTGTTAAAAAAGACACCATGAGGCACTGTATTGTAGCCCATAAAGGACCTTTTCTGACAATAGTATTGCGATTGTCACCACCAACATGAACATTTCTTGGTCATTAATGTGATACTACTAAACCTACTTGTAATCCTTTATTCTATGGCACTCTCTGTCTCATGCCTTCAAAACATTTCCTTTTTTTGTACTAATTAGACTGTGGTTTGGGGTATAGCAAATAATTCAATCGAAATTTGAACAGGAACATAGTAAAATCCAACTAATGAAAAGTAGTCTTGTCCTCCACCTGTATATGATTACAGCAACATATTGAATATGAATTCTTCCGGTCTCATCAAAGCCTGTTTTATGTATTTTGAAGTGCAGTGGGATAACTGCTTTTGACAAAATATCAGTTCTTTCTAATCACCCCATGAGTCTCAATTTGTTAAAAATTTGTGTAGTAGACTGCATACTTCTTGAGTATGGGATGAAAATTTAATGTTAGAATATATGATATTGACAAGACTACAAGAATAACAACATATTTCTGATATTGTTAAATGCTGGTTCAACCATGTGCTACTTTCTGAATTTAAGGAAAAGCTGAATGCATCTCAGAATGAGGTAGTCTGTGACTGTAACGATGGAGAACAGACTATAAAAACTCAGCAATGTGCTGGGGGTGGCTCTAGATGGGTAATGTATCTCCTGTTTATTAAAGTGTTATTAACTGATAGAAAGCACAATAAAATGCTTACACTAATTTAATATATTCAACATTTATTTTCAAAAGATTGCTACTAAAATCTAATAATAAACACATAGATTTACTAGGTGTGTTGTGTGTTGACAATTTTAAGGAATCTACAGTTTTGCATTTAATAGCAAACATTTTTGTGTTACTTTTAAGCTATTTTCACTTAAATACCTAAAAGTCATCCTAAGTTTGCCAACGAATTAAACCATTACTTTCTCATATAATTAAATCAATTATTTGAAAGTGTATATGAAGGATGCTATGCACACAAAAAAATAGTTAATTTAAGATATTTTTGCTTACAGAATTTGAAAGTAAAACACATTGCTGTACTTGGGATAGACTTCTAAATAGCCAAGTACCTGACCATCCTAAATCTAATTATTTCAACTGTTCTTAAACCCAATTTTTACAATAAATGATTTAAAGCTATTTACCCTGAATATTGATCTACTGTGACTTACAACATTGCATAAGAATAGTCTCTAAATATCTTTGAAGCATCATAAAAAAATCTATATTTTATAAGAGAAGATTGTGGCATCATTTTCATTATGGATAGATTTTTAAATTCTAAACTATAAGCATTATAATTTAACTGTATATCTTTTATTGACTTTCTTGCTAAAGTCTATCTAAGGCATAGAGTAAATTGGATTTTGAGAATGTCGGTATAATTAAAGAACTACAAATATGCCTTTCTAAGCCATTATAAAATCTGCATATAGAAACTGACTATTATTTTCAGAAAAGAGAAAAAAAGGCAAATAAATAAAAGAATAGAACTGAGCTATGAATATTGTTCAGCAAATGAGGACCTTACCATGCAAACCTCATGACCTGAATTTGATCTGGGCATCCCACAGTGGAAGGTGAGAATACAACCAGTTTGTCAAGTTGTCTTCTGACCACACTTGCCAGTGATAAATTCTTTCATTTTCTTTTTAAATGTTTTTCTTCTTTTCCCGTGTGTTCATTGTGTGTGTATGTGTTCACATTCATGTGAGTGAACACATGTGTGCCAACAAAATGCACATGTATGTATGGCCATGTAGAAGCTGCAGGTTCATGTTCTTTATTAGTTTGACACCTTATTCAATGAAGAAGTATCTTTCCATCGAACCCCATCTATCACTGATAGTCTTTTCTTCCTATCCAGCTCATTCTAGGGGTCCACTTCATCTTCCTTAAGAGGCTGAAAATACAGATGAGCACAGGTATTTACATAGGTTTTGGAACTTAGGAATTCCCCCAATTATCTTCTTTAAAAGGCCTGAGTTTTAACTGATAAACTCTTTTACCAGCAAAGTATTGATGCTTTTTAAACTATGTAATGTTTTTTTTATTTAAAAAGGATGTATACATTTTGTTCATGTGTTTCCCTTTTTGTTGTTGTTGTTTTGTTTTTCGAGACAGGGTTTCTCTGTGTAGTTTTGCAGCCTGTCCTGAATCTCACCCTATAGACCAGGCTGGCCTCGAACTCACAAGAGATCCACCTGGCTTTGCCTCCTGAGTGCTGGAATTAAAGGCCTGTGCCAACACCGCCCAACTGTGTTTCCCTTTCTGAATGTCTTTCCTGGTCCTCTCTGCTTCCCTGCCAATCCAAAAATATGTGTTGTTTTTCTCTCTTTTTCTGATACAAAGAAACAAACAAACCAAGAAACGAAGCAAAACAAAAAGCAAAACAAAAATATTAAAAACAGGAAACATATCAAAAACAAAAAAATACAAAAACAAACAAACAAAAAAGACAGAAGAGAAAATCAAAATAAATCAGCAAAAGACCAATAAGACAAAAGAAATGGCAAAACTAAGTAAAATGAATCAGAAAGCTCACACCATATCACTGAATTGTTTGTTTTGGCCATCCACTCTTGGGTATGGGGCCTGCTCAGAAGTGTGTTTGATATACGTGTGGAACTCCATTGGAGAAACTGATTTCCCTTTCTCAGTGGGTATGCAGAAAACTCATGGGTAAAAAGGGAGGACCACACTGTTAAATTTTCCCTATCAATGCTGGCACTCCATTGGTCTTAAACCTACGAAAGTGTTCTGTGTGCTGCCACAGTATTGGTGAGTTCCTATGTTCATCTGTGCTGTTGATAGACCCCAAACTCAGGGCACTATCCTCTCAGGTGAGCACCCCAGACACCAGGACTCCAGACCAGTTGATGCAGTCACAGGAGGCTTTATTTTGATCGTTTGCACAAACGGACCCCCCTACACCATTCAGTGAGAGGAGCCCTGAACAATAATTGCAGGCATCTTTTAAAGGCATAAACCACAATATTAGCATAACATTCGGGGCAATACACAATTGGCTAGTTTAAAAAGTCAGTACCAGGGAGGGGTGTATAGCTATGGGGACCTTCCATGGGGGCTGTTTTTCTTCCTGGAATAGCCACAGGATGTTCTGCTAGACTCAGATAATGTCACAGGACCATTCTGCTGATGCCACAAGAAATATCACAAGAATATTTCTGCTGAGGTTAACGGTTTTGGGGGGTCTGAGACCGGTGCTTGTTCCTCTTTCTACCGTTCTGCTGAGGCTGAGGGTTTGGGGTGTCTTAGACTGAGGCTTGTTCCTCTTTTTAGCATTTAACTCTTTCAGTGTTGTGCCTGGAAAACACTTTTTTCTTCAGTCACCCACCATCTCTGGCTCTAATAATCATACTACTTGCTCTTTCTCATAGGTCCCTGAACCATGAGGGGAGGGGCTTGATGGAAATAACCTGTTTAGGTCTTAGTGAATCAAAGTCTCTCCCATTATTTGAACATTGCCCAGTCATATGTGTCTGTGTTAATTTCCATCTACTATAAGAAAAAGCTTCTCTAACGTAGCATGAGTGAGACCTTGATCTATGGGGTATAACAGAATATCATTAGGAATCATTTTATTTCTATGTTCCTTCAGCAGAATAATAAGCATTCCCCTTGGCCAATGACTTATCTAGTTTGAGATTCCTGGCCACTTCCGTAGTGTCAGGTATGGGTTCTACTCATGGAGTGGACCTTAAATCCCCTCAGAAAGTGTTGGATTCTCTCATAACATTTGTTCAAATCTTTCATACACACACACACACACACACACACACACACACACACACACACACACATATATATATATATAATAGGCTAATCATTTTCAGGCAAGTTATATACATATATATACCTAATTTTAATATATTATATACTAGTATATATTACATTATTAAAGTATGTTTTATGTATTGATATAGATTATATAATCACATCTGTATTCTACACCTGAGATGGTGTCTGTGGCATATCATCCTTCTTCCCCCACTTCCCACACATGTGTCTGTTCTCTCTCACTTTAGATGGTCCACTTCTTTGTTAATAGACCCCCACTACTTTAATGTTCTACACATGTACAAACATACATTTAACTGTATACTGAACAAGTGAGAGAAAACAACATATATTCATTAACTAAATTGTTTACTGATGAACACTGTGAGTGACGAATGTAGATTTTTGTCTGTCTCCTCCAAATGATTAAATTTTTAACAAATATACTCTTTGCATAACTACACTTACAGTCATTTCCTTCCTTAGAATATTTATTCTTTTAAAAATCTATTTCACTTATCTAATACTGCAGAGTCTAGTCTTAAAAATACTCACCTTCTTTGTCCACTTAGCTTAAATGGAAAATTTTTATTTTCTTCTATTCATTGTAAGTGAATCTGGAGATCAATCTTTGGTGAACTGCAAAGTTCACATTGATGCCTTCTTGGTTAATAGTAACCTGTGAAAAGAAAAAGAGTGTCTAGACTTACTTTCTTTTCAAAGATAAACACGTTTCCATTCTGAAAATTAAAGCACTGGTACATAAAATTAAGAATATTGTAAGCATAAGTTTTATGAATATATAATTATATATTAGATGCACTACATACTACCTCTTACATATGCATACATAAATACCTTTCATGTGAAATTTAAAAATGAAATATTAATGAATATTTAATGAAATATAAGGTGAAGTTGCATATTAAAAATTTTAAATATACAAAAGTTTCAAACTGTGCTACTTGAAGCAAAATAGGAAAGAGCTTTAAGGGCATTAGACAGTGTTGAGCACAATTAAGTGTCTATTCGTCAGGACACTATGGTCAATTGGGTGTTTCTCATATGCTTAAAGCAGAATGATGTGTGATATCTAAATTTTCTGGGGCCATCAATGAAAAGGATAGCATTTATTTTTAGGGTAAAATAGTCTTGAGTGATTCTTCCATTAGTAGATCTTAAGTGACATTTTATTAAGTTACTTTCATTCATAAAAAGAAAGAATGATATGCCGGGGAGGTCAACAGACATCCCTCTTGGACCTAACGTTCTTTTCACAAACCCATTGTTTGATCCAACTAACTAAAAAAGCCAGTTTGCCACTCGGTGAAACAACAAAATTTGACAATTTCAAAATATCATAACACATAATGGAATCTGTGTCTATTTAATGAGTCCCAGTGATTCCATGAAAAGCAAAAAATTGAGTGTGTGCTTTCTTATGTCAAAGTACCCACCGTTTGCAAAATATTATTAAGATATGCAAAAAAAGGTATGAGAATTAGGCAATGTGTGAGTTTAAAAATGTGTCACTGTATATGAGTCACAGTATGACTGGTGATTATCACGCACAAGGCAAAATACTCATTGTGGGATAGCAAGAGATGATTCATACAATGGGGCATTTCAGTATTCATTGTTTATATATTTATTTATTTTTAGTCTTTCCTCTATGAGACACTAATACTTTCTGTTTCTAGAAGTAGAATTACAGCTGAACTCAAAATACTATTTGGAGATATCTGGACTTGGAGTGCTGCCACTGGCCCTCGGTCACATTGATCTGTGTCCTGTCGTAGGAGGGTGGAGAGGGAGGGAGGTCATTTGATTGAGCGCTGACAGCTAGAGTAAGAGAAGAGTGAAGAGGCCCTCAAGACATCGACATTTCCATGTACACTCAAGACATCACCATCTCCATGTACACTCAAGACATTGACATTTCCATGTACACTCAAGACATCAACATTTCCATGTACACTCAAGACATCAACATTTCCATGTACACTCTTTGCTTATGAGCTCATTGAACACTATGAGAAAAAAAGGAGGTGCTGAGAAAGGCTCACAACATAATTGTTTAGACAAAAAAGAAAACAACAAGTTTCTTTTTTTGTTTGTTTGTTTTTGGTTTTTTGAGACAGGGTTTCTCTGTGTAGCTTTGCGCCTTTCCTGGAACTCACTTGGTAGCCCACGCTGGCCTCGAACTCACAGAGATCCGCCTGGCTCTGCCTCCTGAGTGCTGGGATCAAAGGCGTGCGCCACCACCGCCCGGCTAAAAAAAAAAAAAAAAAGCAAACAACAAGTTTTAATGTTGACCCTAAATATATTCAAGTTCCAGGAATTGTTGTGATATGTATGATCCCTGCAATCAATTGCAGGTATGAACCAAGATTATAAATAAGTGGCACTTACAAAATATAACGCTGTTATGCTTTTAATGAAAAATGGTAATTTTTAATATGTGGATATGTGTGCATCTATTTGCATGTCCTCTTGAGGGGCATCAATTGCTCTTAATCACTGAGTCAAGTCCCCAGCCCACCTTGTTACTCTTGATGTCATCTGACTCATTTGTATTAGTTGATTTTGGGTTGCCGACATTTCAGGTTTTTTCATTTTGTTTTGTTTTGATTTTTCTATTCTAGTGTTACTTCCAAAATCTTCCCATTTCAATATTAACTAGCCTATATCTGATATGAATCTTATATAATTAGGTGGCATAACCATAAAAAATATTTTTTAACTTTTGATAAAACATTTCATAGGTAGAACATTTTAATTTTATCTTTTCAAGGAGAAAATATATTAAGGAAACCAATCCAAAAGTTATAGATAAGACTAGAATTATGCTTTCCTGTTCTTAGAAGGTGGCATTTAGAATCTGGAAAGATAGTCAGCAGTTGACATCATTGGATTCTCTTCCAGAGAATCCATGTTTGGCTCACTGTACCCAAATGGAGTCTCACAATCATCTGCCATTCCAGTTCCTATGCCATGGTCTATCCTCAGTGGACAACAAACACATGGTGTGCAGACATGCCTGCAGGCAAAACAGACATACACATAAAATAGAAACAACTTTAATTAAAAGAAATCATATTCAAGTAATTAATCTCTATGATCAAAGATTGATTTCAGAAGTACTTTCAGACTTAAGGTATGAATTTGATTAGAATAATTTTTCTTTTATTGGAAATAAATTATTTTCTCAAACACAATATCCTGATTATGGTTTCCCCTCTCTCTACTGTTCCCAGTTTCTCCCCACCTCACCTACTCTCTGGATCCACTCCCTTTCTAACTCTCATTTTAAAAGAACATGTTTCTAAGAGATAACACTCAAACATGACAAAATAAAATATAATAAGATAATACAAAATCCATCATATCAAAGTTGGACAAGGCAACTCAACAGAAAGAAGAGCCCCAAGAACAGGCATAAGGACCTGAGACTCAGGAATAAAACTCATTCATACACTCAGGAGTCCAATAATAATAGTAAGTTGAAAATTATAAGGGGTATGCAGAGGACTTGGTGCAGACCCAAATTGGCCCTGTGCTTGCTGGTTCAGTCTTTGTGAATTCATATGAGCCTCTTTCAGTTGATTCAGAAGGCCTTGTTTTCCTGATGCCCCCCCTCCCATTCTGTATGGCTCTTATGTTCTTTCTGCCTCCTCTGCCCAAGGTTTGCTGAGCACTGAGGGGAGGGATGTGATGGAGACATCCTATTCAGAGTTGTGTGTTCCAAAGACTCTCTGTCTGAATAAATGCCTGGCTGTAGGTCTCTGTATCTGTTCCCATTTGCTATAGGAGGAAGCTTCTCTGATGATGACTGAATAGGGCCCTGCTTCAGGAGTGCAGCAGAATACCTTTAGGAGTCTTTGTATCAATTTTTTTTAGACCAGTAGCATTTGGATATATGTTAAGTCTCTGGGAAAAAAGAGAGGTTGTAATAATCTGGGGATATATTTGAATCTATTCTTTGCTAGATGAAGGATCAAAACATAAACAACATGCATTTTCTACCATTGGAAATGTGAGTCTATAAGAAACTGAAAAAAAATCATATAATCAGTGTCTTTGCCAGTCCTCCCTTCAATTGGATATAAAGAAGGGCTTAATAATTCTATCATTTAATTTCATATCCATATTATTAATTTCTAATATTTTCAACAAAAACATTATAGAAGAGATTTACTGGTTTTAAACTGTAATCTATTCATTTTTTCTAATATTTATGTAACATAAATATGCAACTTCTTATAGTCTACAAAGACTTGAAATGACCCTATCTGAAGTAAATACCCCGTAGACTTTCTCTACTCTCTCTGTTCCTTCAGACTCATTCCCTGAGCTTCATTGCTGCAGGTGCAACAGAAAACCAGCTGCATCCTCCTTTCTCCACTTTCTTAGTTAGGGCTTTTATTGCTTTGAAGAGACACCATGACATGGCAGCTCTTATAAAGGAAAATATTTAGTCAGGGTGACTTGCTTATAGGTCGCAGTTCAGTCTCTTATCATCATGGTGGGGACCTTGGCTGGGTACACAGAAAGCAACAGGAAGTGGACACTGAGAGTAGCTTCAACACAGGAGAATTCAAAGTCCATTCCCATACTTCCTCCAACAAGACTACACCTACTCCATCAAGGGCATATCTCCTAATAACACTACTCTGTTTCATGGCCATTTTCTTTCAAACCACCACATTCCACCCCCTGGCTCCCAAAAGCTTATAGCCATATCATAATGCAAATATGCATTTAAGCCGACTCCAAAAGTCCCCATAGTCTATCACAGTTTCAACAATGCTTTGAAGTATAAAGTCCAAAATTTCTTCTGAGATTCATGCAATCGCTTAATTGCAATTCCTATAAAATCAAAATAAAAAAGCAGATAACATACATCCGACATATAATGGTTCAGGGTTTACATTATCGTTCTAAAATGTAGGGGAGGATGCATAGCAAGGGAATACAGGACTAAAACAAGGCTGAAAAAGAGCTGGGTAAACTTCAAACTCTGCATATCCATGTCTGATGTCAAAATGCACTTCAGATATCCAACTTCATTCACTTTTGTTGACTGTAACACACTTCTTTCTCTTAGACTTTTTTCCATTCCCTGTAAGCAGCTCTCCTTAGCAGGTATTCCACAGCTCTGGCATCTCTAACATTTTGTGGTCCTGACAACTGTGTCATTTTTCATGGTAGCCCTGAATTCCCAGTTTACAGATAAGATCTTGGAGGCAAGTTCAATAGCCCTTCTCTTCTAACCTTAACTCCAGAACCACATGGCTAAAACTGCCAAGTTCTGTTGCACACTAAGGTTGGAATATGGCCCTCTTGTTCAATCAAATTCATCAGCTTTCTATCCTTCACTGCATAAGCTTAGCTGACCTAAAACTTGTCTCTAGACAAGGTTGGCCTCAAACTCAAAGATCCACTAGCCTCTGCCTCCAAATGCTAGAATTAGAGATATGTACTACCAGATCAGACACTAAGCTTTTCTTTAATTCCTTTTTACAAGGTGTCAATGTAGCTGGGTGGGATCTTGCCCTGAAGTCACCACTCCCTTTACTCAAATTCTTAATCAGTTTATCTCCTTGAACACAGGACTTAGCTTCATTCTACTTTTTGGTGCCCCTTTTCTCAATCTGTACATTTTGTATTTTTTTTTTGTTCCTCTTGCTCCTTTCCATTAGAAATCTTCGATAGAACTACCACTAATAAGCACACAACAGAGTCTATACTAGGACATTTTGAGATTTCTACTGACAACAGAATTAATTCAAAGCTCTTCACTTTAGCCTCATTCAGGCTCTTTTTACAAGGGCAAAAAGCAACCACATTTTTCATCAAAATATCACAAGAAAGATTTCTAGGCAACATACTAAAATTCTTTTCTTCTGAAACCTCTTGAGCCAGCCCCTGACAGCTCAAATAACTCTTAGCACCACTATCTTCTAGGCTCCTACTAGTATGGCCCATTAGACAGTGCTTAAAGCCTTCTGCTGCTTTCCTAACACAAAGTATCAAAGTCCACATTCCTCCAAACAAAACCATGTTCAGGATTATGACAGCAATACTACAGTCACTGGTGCCAACTTCTTTCTTCATTAGGATTTCTATTGCTGTGAAGAGTCACCATGACCATGGCAACTCTTATACAAGAAAAAATAATTTATTTGAGGTGGTGGCTTACTGTTCAGATATTCAGTCCATTGTCATCATGGTGGGAAGCATTGTGGTATACAGGCAGAATTAGTGCTGGCTATCACGTCTTTATCTGAAGGCAACAAGAAGTGAACTGTGACACTGACAGTAGCTTGAACATAGGAGAACTCAGAGCCTATCCTACAGTGACAGATTTCCTCCAACAAGGCCAAATCTACTCCAAGAAGGCCACACCTCCTAATAATGTCACTCCCTTTGGGGGATATTTTCTTTCACAACACCAGATCAAATGTGGACCCACAGATAAGCCCCTCATGACCTTACTTCCCCCACTCATCACAGCATTCCAACTCTCAATACCAGAGGGATTTCCTGTGAACACAGAAGCCAAAACAGCTAGCAACACAGGCAAGACACAGTCATCACACTGTCTGAAAATCCAGGGAGAAAACAGAAACAAAAGAACAAAAAACTCAATTAAGAAAATACAAACCAGAAATTAGCAATTAGACCTATAATCACCCCAACCCACATACCAATGTGAGAACACAAACAACAATAGCCAGGACAATATGTCTCCACTAAAGTCCAGATATCCTACATATCTGGATATTCTAACATAGCTGAAGAACAAGAAAAAGACCTTTAAACTAACTATGTGAAGATGATAGAGGTTTTAAAGAGGAAATGCATAAATCCACGACAAAGTCAAATTTAAACAATATCTATACATAAATTTAGCCTTACAGAAGGAAATAGAAGAAAAACTTCAACCCAAGGAGGTTAAAGGAAACCTATGAAGATGCAAGAAATAAATAATCTCACATGAACAAAACCAAAAGAAGGGAAACACAGACATGCACAATCACTACAAACATCACCACCACCACCAACAATAGAATAACAGGAATCCAATAACAATCATTGGTTATTGATATCTCCCAATATCATTGATTTCAATTCCCAATAAAAGTACACAGACTTACAGAATGGATGTGGAAACAGTATCCATCCTTTTATTGCATCCAAGAGGAAATTTACACATCAAAAGGTAGACATTACCTCAAGGTAAAGCTTTGGACAAAATATTCCAAGTAAATGGACCTAAGAAGCTATCTGGTGTAGTCATTGTAATATTTACCAAAACAAGCTTCAAACAAAAATTAACCAAAATTAATTGGGAAGGACACAGCATACTCATCAAAAGAAAAATTTACTAGGATGACATTTCAATTTTTAACGTCTGTGCCTGAAGCAGAAGGGCCTCTTTGTAAAAGTAACACTACTACAGCTTACATCACATATTGACCCTTACCCACTGAGAGTTGGAAACCTTAAAACCCCACTTTCACTAAAGGACTGGTCGTAAAGACAAAAACTAACCAGAGAAATGCTTGAGCTAACAGATGTGATAAAACAAATGAACCTAATCTATATTTACAGGACATTTTCCTCAAACACAAAAGAATATAACTTCACCTCAGTATTTCATGGAACATTTCTCCCAAATTGATCCAATATTCAGACAAAATCAAGTCTCAATTGATATAAGAAAAAGTAAGTGCCTCTCTACATCCTATCAGACCATAAAGAGCTAGATATTAGCAATACCTGAAGCACTAAAAAGTTTAAAAACTCATGGAGACAGCACAACTGTCTGCTAGATGAAAAATGGATCAACAGAAAGAAGGGAAGAAATTAAAGACTTTCCAGATTCAATGAAAATGAAAATGAATACATAGCCAATCCGAACTTATGGGACAATGACAGTTCTAAGAGGAAAGTTCATAGTGCTAAGTGCCTACATAAAAAAATTGGATGGATCTCTTAGTAGCAACTTAACAGCACACCTGAAACTATAGAATGAAAAGAAGTAAGCACACTCCAGAGAAGTAGAGAACAAGAAATAATCAGACTTAGGGCTGAGATTAATAAAATAAAAAGAAAGAGAACAATACAACGAATCAATGAAACAGAGTTGGTTCTTTGGGTAAACTAACAATATAGACAAATACTATCCAAACTACTAAAATATTGAGAGAGAAAATCCAAATTAATAAAATCAGAAACAAAAAGGGAAGAGTAACAAAAGAAACCACAGAAATATAGAGAATCATAAGGGCATAATATAAATAAATTTACTGCACCAAATTAGAAAATCTAAAAGAACTCACCACCTACCAGAGGTAAATGAAGATAAGTTAAACATAAATAAATCTATAGCTCCTATACCAACACTCCTCAAATTACTCCACAAAGTAGAACAGATGGAACATTGCCCAATTCATTTCCCGAGGCCACAGTTACACTGATACCCAAATCACATAAAGACTTCAAAAATAAAGAGAAACATGTACTGATTTGTCTTATCAACATAGGTGAAAAGTACTGAATAAAATAACTGCAAATCTAGCCAGGCAGTGGTGGCACACGCCATTAATCCCATCACTTGGGAGGCAGAGGTAGGCAGATCTCTGTGAGTTCGACGGACGCCAGCCTGGGCTACAGAGTGAGCTCCAGGAAAGGCTCCAAAGCTACACAGAGAAACCCTGTCTCAAAAAAAACCGATGATAATAATAATAATAATAATAATAATAATAATAATAATAATAATAATTACAAATCTAATCCAAGAACACATTAAAGGATGATCAAGTAGGCTTCATCCCAGAGAGGCATGGATGGATCACTACATGAAAATCAGTGAATGTAATCCATAATATAAACAAACTGTAAAAAAAACCCTGCATGATCATATCATTACATGAAGAAATGGCCTTTGACAAATTGTAACACTCCATCGTAATAAAAGTCCTGGAGTAATTAGGGATATAAGGAACATACTAGACAAAATAAAGTGAACTGGAAGCAAGTTTATAGCCAACATCAAATTAAATGGAAAGAAATTCAAAGCAATTCCACTAAACTCAAGAAGAAGACAAGGTTGTCCTCTCTTTTCTCATATATTCAATACAGTGCTTGAAGTTTCAGCTAGAGCAATAAGACAACTGAAAAACATCAAGGGAATATGAAATGGAAATAAAGTCAAACTATCCATACTAGCAGATGATATGATTGTATATGTGACTGATCCTAACAATTCCACCAGGAACATCCTACAGCTGATAAACAGCGTCAGTTAAGGTGACTTCATAAAAGATTAACTCAAGAAAATCAGTAGTCTTCCTATATACAAAAGATAAACAAAGTGACAGGAAATGACACATTTCCCATCCTCAAATATCATAAAATATCTTGGAGTAACTCTAATCAAGGAAGTAAAAGAATTGTATGATAAAAAAAATTAAGTCTTTGAAAAAAGAAATTGAAGAATATATCAGAAGATGGAAAGATCTCCCATGGGCATGGATTGGAAGAATTATCATAGTAAACATGGCCCTCCTATCAAAAGCAATCTATTGAGTCAATCAAATGACCAAAAAAATTCCAGCACAATTCCTCATAGACCCTGAAAGACAACCATCAACTTCATATGCAAATTCAAAAAAAATAAATAAATAAACAGAATAGCTAAATCATTCATTCCCAAATAATAAAATCAGCTGTTGGGGAACTCATCATTCCCTATATCAAGTTGTACTACAGAGATATGGTAGTAAAAACCAGATGGTATTGACATAAAAAATAGACACAGGCACGACGATCAATGGAATCAAATTGAAGACCCAGACATGATTACACATATGTATGGACACCTGGTTTTTCATAAGAAAACAAGAAATAAGTACTAGAAAAAAAGACACTGTCTTCAACAAATGGTGCTGGTCAAACTGAAGAATGATCATTAGAATGAGAAAAAGTAGTTTGTGATATAATTTCATAGATTTATGTTTTTGCTCTTGGTGACAGAATAAATGTTTTGACAAGTTACCTGCCAGGAATTCAAATTAGAAAAACAGAAAATTGATATTATTTCTCATTTTCTAGCTAAACTAACAATTTACCTCTCAAGCATTTAAAAACCCAAGAGTGTGCAATTTCCTGAAAAAGAAATCTAAAAGAAATTGTGTCTCTGTTTAACATTGGCAAACTGACCATAGCTTGGTAGAATGCTTGAGAGAATTAAAGCATGGGAATCTCCTAGTTATGAGTCCACACTAAATATTTCATTGACTCCAGAGTAGCAGGGCTGACAATCTGAATATCTATAGTGTGTGTGTGTGTGTGTGTGTGTGTGTGTGTGTGTGTTAATATGTTTATGAAGAAAAAGTTGAGGGTGAACACGGCATACAATATAAAGCCTTAGATTCTTCAAAAACAGGATTGTCAGAGAGAATGGAATAAATCTTCCTTTGAGAAAAGCTGAAATATTTAAAGCTGTGACCAAAAAAAATATTTTTCAACAGAGAAATATAGCAAATGCATCCTCTAAAGTCTTGGAAATGAAGTCTTACTTCTGGGACACCCAAGAGTGAGACAAACTGGCATGCTCAGTGAATGATGAGAAATTGTGACTGACGTCAAACTGTGTGTGGCTCTCTTATCTCTGTCGTGCTATTATGTTGTTACCACTAATTTTAATCTTTGCAAGTAGTGGTTTTCATATGTAAGGGTTGACATTCAGTTATTGATATTTTCATATACATCATTTAAGACATTTTACTTTTTCTTTTCCTTAAGTTTGTTTCCATAATGATGCTTTCTACCGTGAGAAGATAGTACTTTCAATCAAATGTCATAATATTGAAAAAATTAGTTACATGTTTCATTCAATATTACCACATAAAATTGGTTTTCAACTTCCAGTAATTATTAAACTGTATGATTTTCCAATACAACATGATATATGATATATTTAATACATATATTTAATATATATATTAAATATATATTAAATATAAATATATATATATTTAAAATGAATGTTATTTAGAGAGGTCAAGGAAATAATAAATAAGTTTATATAATGTAAGGCATATATATTATATATAAGGCACTCGACTTTTTAATGGTTTATTTTATGTAAAACTATTTGTCAACCTAGTCATACAACAAAATATTTACTTAGCAAACACAATATACTGTAGGCATACACATTCTGCTTTGTGATTGAGTTCAAGTCAGTGTACTTTTAAGACAAGAAAAAGAAAGCCTCGCCTTTCTGAAGTCTGAAACTGGCAATGAAATCCAATTAATTCTAAGAGAACTATCTTTAATTATAATATGGTCTTTTGATCCATACATCATTCTGCTGTTTCTGGTTTAGTCTTAAGAGCATATTATATGCATCAGGTGTTACATGTTTGTAGTTTCCTAAAAAGGAGTAAAATTCTGCTATGTACCATATATAGCACTCATCTGTAAAGGGTAGATCAGGCTGTGTGTCCCCCTAAAGTTTATAAAGATAGTAGTGAAGGCAAAAGTGATTTTATTATCATTTTCAGTAATCATGCATACAAAATGTGCTATTCTGGTGTTAAGGACAAATAGTTTTCAATATACTGTTTCTCCAGTTTTGTCATATATGGTATATTTCATTTAATTTCTTAAGACTGAGAATAAAT
>CABHPH010140430.1:49162-74175 GCA_902168325.1 Peromyscus nudipes
TTGATCTCTGTTCTCAAATAGTTTTCTTTGTATCCTTCAAAGCTTATGTTATCGATCTAGACTTCTAATATTTACTTACTGATAGTATGATAAAACTACATTTTTTTATTTACTCATATGCGTGTGTGTGTGAGTGTAAGTTTGTGTCGCAAAGTAATTTGCTGGAACTAGGGCTATACTCCAACCATGTGATTTCTGGGGATCCAACTCAGGTGATCAAGCTTGACCGCTGTCACCTTCACCAGCTAAGAGATCTCACTGACCCAGAAACACTACATTTTCCATGTTATCAATATATAGCATAATGAAATCCATGCATACTGTATATACGTTATGTAAAATATCTGAATGCAGCCATTGTGAATCAAGCATTTGTTAGCCTTTAGTGACTTTTTATTTCACTCTGCTTGTTATGTTCCCACACTTCTATTTATCATTTCTCTCTCTGTTGCCTCCAAATACATTTTCAATGTTCACAGTGATTCTTTAATCATTTAGCAGTTTCCAATTAAATTCTACAAACTAAGCTCAGGCTAATGATATAAAAAGAAAGTAAATGATCAGCCTAAAAATATGCATACAAGTAACATTATACCGAATTAGAGGGCTGTATTTATGTGTTTATGGGTATAAATATAGGTGTGTGTATAGCAATAATTAATAAAAAATGAAGCCATGCATTTGAAAGAGAGCAATAAAGGATACATGACTGAGTATAGACCAAGAAATGGAAAGGGAAATGTGTAATTATATTATAAGCTCACAAAATAAAAGAAATGATCTAAAAAAAAAGGATTCCCACTTGGGAGGTGATGGAAAGCTTTGAATTTATCAGATCATTGGAGCTTTCACATTCAAGAACAGTTAGAAAAGTTACTGAGAAATTTTGTTTGATTGTTTTTAATTTAGATGTGTTTTGTTTAACTAAAAGGATAACCTTTTAGTGTGAAAATAGCAATATATATTTATGTAGTGAGCATATACTACTTTATCCACTATTTATCTCTGTCTAAAGTATTTTAAAACCGTCCATTTATTATTATACAATACATGCAGAATGAGAGGAAGAAAAAGAAAGACTGAAAGAAAAAGACTACAGTTTCAAATACATATTATTTTAAGAACTGGTAAATCTAGAAGAACACGATTAAAATACCACGTCTCAATGTCCTTGTTCTAGAGTTTGTTTATGAGTCTACCTTAATGTGTATACTAATAGAAAGATCTCTCTACAGTTATTAAAGACCTTGCTTTTTTAAAATTTCTTTCCAAAGAAATAGGTTGTATCCTTTACTCTCAGCAATGACTGACTCACTTTTGATTTTATCAAATTGCTCTAGGTATCACTCTAAGGCAGGCTGTTGTTGGGGTTTATGTTCTGATAGTCTGCATGCTCTAGGATTGTACTGGTAAAATTGCTCAGAAAGACACGTTTCTTTTTGACTTCATTACTCAACATTCAATTCTCTTATATGCTTTCTTATGTTTCTTCTTAATTCATATTAATATGGATTTTATCAGTTCTACACTATCTTTTACATTCCTAATAACACCAATACTAATACTACCCAAAGTATTTTTGTCTTGGACTTATTTATATATAGTGGCAGGGTTTTATTTACTTATGCTTCAATGTGTCATGTCTAATTTGAACCTAAAAGCAGGGCATATCTCTTTTTGTAGTAGCTGAATCATTCAATTAAATAAAAAATAAAATTTGCTTATATATTAAGAATAATGTTTGCTATTAACATTTATGTCTTAAATAATATTCATTATAATCATAAAATACTTTAATGATGATCAAGAAATTGACAGTAATAATTCCCACTATTGTTTAGAGTGTTTTCTGTGTACCTGTAACTGTGTCAAAATATTCAAATCTAGTATTTCAGTTTTATTTTAATGAAACAGTATAAATTTCTATGAAGAGAAGAAGGTACAGTTAGAAACAAGGTAGCATGTATAGTGTCACAGCACTATAAGAATTGACAAGTCTTGTTTTTTAAACTGGCTTCCCAGCTTTTTAATGACCATACATTACAGTAATTATTAGAATTACTATGGTACACTGTTCATAAATACCGATGACAACTGAACCTCTGTAATAGAAGAGTCCTTAATTTACTTCTTATAGAAACAAGAAAATAAACCAAAAATTCATCATGGCTACAAGCTCCACTTTATGACTTGACTCAAACCGTATAAATGATCATTGCATTCTCTTATGTGTGCTTGTCTATTTAGGTTTTTTTTATTATTTATAAATACTCATGAATTCTTAGGAAAACTGAGCTAAATGTATAAGTCTTAATTTACAAAATACTGTAAAAAAAACAGTTTGGAAAAGAAGGGTCATGATAGAATCAATTCTTCGGTTTACTAGCCATTTTTGCTTGGCAGTAAAGCACTAACCATACCAAGATTCATCTTTACTTTTCAAAATGTTATCCTTTTCTGAAAAAAAAAATTGATACATATTTGGTCTTGGTTCCTACTATCAAAACTTCCTAATTTAAGAGCCGTGCATGTGGCTTATGAACCTGCACTCCAGGTGACTGGGGTGGAGTTGTGGGGGAAGGGAGACTTTAAACTCCTCATGTAAAAGTAACATCTCGTTAGATTAAATTATCATAAAAACCCAGCGATTGGCCAATGTTTAATAGCCATCTTAATAAAAAAAAATCTTTCAACTTTATATAATGATGACTCACAATCCATTAACCCTCATCTGTGTCTGCTCAATTCAAATCTAAATTTAAAAAATAAAAACAATGTTTACATGTAAGAATCTTGGGATAGAAACAATGAACATAAGAGTTTAATAGTATATTAGGGCCTAAAATTTACGGCATGGAGTTAGAAAGCAAAAACATAAATAAGGTTTGAAGATGGTGAGGAAGGAAACATTTCTTCTTTTCTTTGATCACATGGGTAGCAGTAAAATAAGAGCCACATTATTCATTGTGAACTTTTGAACGTATTTCTACCTCCTGAATATGTATGCTTTGAAATGCTGTAAAAATAGTCGTTTTTGATTGCTTTGACTTTTGCTTCCTAGAGAGAAGGAATTCTTTAATAATACCTTTTAAAAAGCTATAATTTACTTGTTGATCTTTGAATGTTTCCCACTAAGCCTATTTCAAACTGATGCAGGTCAGCAGCCCTCCTTCCTATTATCATTAATGAGGCTGAGGCACTCAGGAATGGGACACTGACCTTGTTTAAACAGCAGTTAGTTATTCATCCAATTGACTCTGGTGGAAACCTGCAGGATAATTAAGGGAATAAATGATTGTGCCACGGATTCCAATATAACAATGTTCATAAGAAGACATGGTCAGATCTTTCATCCTCCCTTTTTAATGAGTATAGTCTGGACTGGATAAATATTTGTTCACTTTATGCTTAAATAAAGTGAATACTTCACATTTCAGCCAAAGAATTGTATCAGAAACAGTCTGTCCATAATTTTAAAAAGCTGGGTAGATTTACCGTATTATCAAACACCAAGAATATGGATGAGTTGACTACATTACCTTTAATGAGATTTGTTATGCTCTGTAAAACCTGGTATTCATATGTAAACTCAAGTTTATGATACATGAAGGTGTTTGATGTAAATTACTTTCTGTATAAAACTTTTTATACTCTTATTTTGTCATCTGAGAAGACTTTCTAAAAATTAAATATTCGGAAAATTGTTTAGATAGTAATTGAGAGAGAAATGAATATTTCATGGTTATAGACTGTGGGGTCTTGCCCCACCAGGAACTTAGGTCACCACTGAAGAGGTGGCCTGGAACTGAGGAAAGGTAAGTCCCCAGCTTGCCCATTTCCCAGACAATCAGATGCAGTGGGAAGTCAAATCAAGCAAGAACTTGTTTATTGTTAGGCAGTAAGCCTCTTTTATATCAGAAAACCTCAGAACCCTAGAAGGGAGTGGGAGGAATCAACCAAAATCAACCAATCGTTTGGTCAGCCTATACTCATTTCTTTGTTTACGAGCTGTTTAAGCACTCACATCATCTCCTGATTTTTGTATCTAATCTCAGCGTGAACAACTTGGGCTCCATCTGTCTAACTTCCCTTCAGCACCATCTTTGTAGCCCATGTATGCCCCACAGTAGACATTATAGGATTACTTACATTGACATATTATTTATTCTACATTGAAAACAATACTTTTTCTTAATATATGTTTTATTTTAAGTAAAACTGTAGGTTATGCCTGGGGACATTAACTTGCTAGGTCCTAGACAGGCGCCATCTCCACCCACCAGCCCCTTATAAGGAAAATGTTCTCCATTTCCAGGACCTATTTATTCAACAACACAACTCAATTCTACAGACTCTTTTCAAAGTTAAGATGAGTAACTATTACAAGATTTTAAGATGTTAAAATTAACACGGTATTCTAATTCAATCTAATATTCTTTTGGCAATGCCTTCTAGATTTTATTACCTGAGTATTAAGAGTTTAATGTTCAATTATCTATATGTTGATCATATTTATTATTTGTTTGAAATATGTAACAAAAGTATTCTCTTTTTAATGATTTATTATTATTACTATTATTAATTTTGCATCTCGACCACATACATTCAAAATAATTTTCTTTTATTTCAATTTTAAATTATCCAAGTTGCTAAACGACTAACAAGGTTTTATTTCTATCTCTATTATTGTTCATATTTTTATTTTGTGTAAAATAATTGCTATTAATTCTTAGGGATATTATCCAAGGTTTTTAATACCCTTTCATTTACAAAATGTTTAGATAATCTTTGCCATTTTAACGAGCATGAGTATAACTTTTTGTGTTGCTTTATTGCTTAAATTTCTTCATTTCCTCAAGAAGTGTCTCTTTAGGACATAGTCACATTAGATGACCCTCTTAAAGACAAGGTTTTTCCTACTTAAGTTTATGTTTAAATTGTATGCTTAAAGTTTAATAAATTCCAATGAATGCTTCCACATGTAGTGTATTTTGATACACTCTGATTTTCATTAAAAAATTTTTTTTCAACTATATCTTCAGTTCTTTATCCACTGCATAAGTGTTTGGGTATTTTTGGGGTACATTAGTGTCTGGGTATTTTTTTGTATTTTTTTTTATTCATTTCTCTAGGGAAGAGTTAAGCATTTTCTACCTTCTCCATATCTAAGGGATTTTTTATTAACATTTAAAATTCTTTGTCTTAATTCTCATTGATAATTTATGATTTCTATGTTAACCATGTGATTTTCTTAAGTACCCTTTCTTCTGAGGTTTTTCCAAACAATTTTGTCATCCTGAATTGTTGGCCTGTGTGTGTCTAGTTCATTAGTATTTTCAGTCTTTTTCCTCATCTCATTCCACTAATTAATGATTTTATTATTCTGTCAATAACATCATCTAAATTCTTGTATTCTTACAGTGAATAACACATTCTAGAGGACTGATGTGAATTAAGATTACATTTACCCAAATATTTACAAACCACCATGGAAGTACATTTAGAATTCATAGTTCTAATTTTAAAACTGTTACATTATCATTTTTCCAAGTTGTTCTCTATTTGTCTTTTTATCATTATAACATTAGGAGTGGAAGTTGATGTAAGATCCCATCTCTAACTCAGATGCTATCCAGGTGATAACCTCTGGCAAAAACAAACAAACAAACACACAAACAAACAAACCAAACATAGTTTCCTCCAATGGAGTCTCATTGCCTTTGCAAACCACACTTTAGGGTAGGCAACATGCATAGTCATAGATGACCAACACAAACTCATTAAGTAGTATTTTTGGAGATATTTTGTTGTCTCATAATGCTTTGAATAGACTTTTTTATTTTCAAGTCTTTTGTCTATATATTATGATTTTTGATTTTGTGCTTTTATAGAATTCATTTGTGTTTGAATATGTATGTCTGTGTTTCTTGTGCTTTTTCTTTGACTCTTTTTTTTCTGTGTGTTTTTTTGTTTTTATTTTATCTTATTTTTTATTTTTTATTTTTTATTTTTTGGGCAGATTTTTGAGACAGGGTTTCTCTGTGTAGCTTTGCCCCTTTCCTGGAACTCGCTTTGGAGACCAGGCTGGCCTCGAACTCACAGAGAACTGCCTGCCCCTGCCTCCCAAGTGCTGGGCATAAAGGCGTACCCCACCCCTGCCAGGCTATCTTATCTTATTTTATTATTTTTTTAGTTGTCTGTTTTTTTTAATGAGAAAGAGAAAGATAGGGTGTGGATTTGGGTGGGTAGGAAGGTATGGAAGATCTGACAGAAGTTGGGGAAGGAAAAATCATAATCAGAATATACATTTTCATTTAAAATATTATTCATTTGAAACTTTAAATGGACATCATGAATCAACTCATAGAAATAGCTCTGTAAATCAAACCATATGCCTATTTTTATTATTTGAAATTCCAAATTAAAGAAAATATCTTTGGATATAAACTACACTATGGTTACAATTTCATTTCAAAGCCTGATTTTCATGCATTTGAAGACTGACTTCAATGTGATATTTAAAGAAAGGGATCTTTTAAACAGGCGGATACATTAAAAAGAACATTTGCTCAATAGCAGTGGGTACCATAGTTCTACCAATTGCTTGGGTTTTGTTTATTTTCCAATATGATTGCTCTCATGTGTACTCTCCAATGTTGCCATCTTCAAGAAGGTTCTTTCTAGAGATTAGATCACAGGGTCCTTGAAACTCTATAACTGAGAACTAAGTAAATATTTCTTTTCATGTCTTTCTTTTAAATATGTAAATATAATTATACATATGTATATATTGATCAAAACTCTTTCGTTTTCTTGGATTTTGTTGTTGTTGTTTGCTCTTTGGTTCATTTGAGAAATTGTTTCTCTGTGTATCCCTGGCTATCCTGGAGTTCTTGCTGTAGACTCAGCTTGCCTTAAACTCAGAGATTCACCTGCCTCTGCCTCCAGAGTGCTGGGATTAAAGGCGTGCGCCACCACCGCCCGGCTAGAACTTCCCTAAGATAATGTTATATGCTTAGGACCTGTGATGAGACAGTTGAATCAGACAAAAAGTTCTTGGAAGCCCCACATTTTCTTGAGGATAATGTTGTGAGTTTACAAAAGTGAACATAAGAGTTTGCTATTGCTGGGACAGCTGTGATAGGATCCTTATTTACAGTGCATCAACATGCCTCGGATGTATTGGTATACGAATGCAAAATGGGCTAATATTAATATTTTAACATCTTATGATTTTCTCTAGGATTCTACATTTCTTTAGACACTTCATGACTTGCATATTGTTTTCTCCTCTGAAACTCACACTAGTGTGGTGGCCCACAGAGGCTCCCTAGTAAGGCCCTACTCAAGGTCAGAAAGTCTGAGCTTGCTTTACCCAGCAAGGCTGCATAATGGGATGATTTGGCCAAGGGTGTGGTTACCAGGTGTTTTGAAGGGTTTATAATTGTTGGTACTTTTTACCTCAACCTTGGAAGGGGGAGATCTTTTGCCCTTCTCCTTGCTGATGGATAAAACGCCCATTATGAATGAACTCGAGGCGCCTGAGTGTTGACCCAAGGACCTCCTGACGCTATCCTGTGTCTCTGTCTTTCTCTTTGTCTAGGCCTATATTTCTATCTAATACTTCCTCATTCCTCTCTCCTCCCACTAAGAACCCTTCAACAGGTCAGAGCTGGACTTGGACAAACTTTATACGACATTGATTGTTTTATTGGTTACTAAGACCATTTGTTAAGAGACAAGAATTTCCAGAGGAAAAAAAATGAGTTGAATACATTCATTTTTAAAATTAATTTAGTTGAGATAAATAATAATGAATGAAATATTTATATGTAAGAAATTTATTTAGTGTCACAATCATGACAATCTTACTCATCTTAATGTGAGATAAATATTATCTATTATTTAGGAAAAGGACTATAAGGCAGTTCTGGGTTGTATGAAATAATGAACAGTCTCTGTTATATCAATATGCAGAATTACAAATAACATACCTTCATCATTGTTATAAATTACCAAAGTTCAAAAGAAAATTCCACTTCATATAGCAGTGGATCACATAATTTCTGGTCCTCTCTCTTCTCTATGTACTATTGTAAAGAAAAGTTACTTTTAATGTACTTATTCAAATATATAATTATATCCATTTTGACACTATTATAGTTGTCATGTGTTCTCAGCTTCCATAAAGCTGGAGAGGTGGCTAGGCAATCATTTCCACTTGGAGCTGAAGTTTCAGATATGCTGTAGTTTTGAAATATATTTTCAGAGGTTTCAAAGTCTCTGCTCTACGTTACTCTGAAAATAAGCTGAAGTTTAGACAACTGCCCATTGACACCAGGAAAGGAAAGGATTAGACCTCAATCTCACAAAGATCAAGTAACTAAATTCCAATTTCCTTCAGCCTCTTTTTGAGATACCTTCAGAGAACATGACTGCATTAAGTCACAATCTCTCTGGGTTCAATAACCACTAAGGTGAAGCAGTCTAGTGATTGACTTAAACACCAGTAGGAAATGTCCAGCGCCTGTGAAAAATGCTCAGGATTCATCTGTCTTTGATATCTTTCCTCTGAGTTGGAGAGGCAAAGATAGAATCAGAGACACAAATTGATTCATTTCGTAATTTGATATGTTCAGGAATTTAAGAGCTTGAATCAGTACTGCAGAAATGCCTATGACCCAACATTCATTTTCCAGCTCTCAGATATATTGCTGCACAAGTGACTTCCCCGTTTTGCTTCTATACATATTTTAAAACCATTTTACCTTTAAGAGGACACAGTAAGTATCTTTAACTGAATCTCTTCCATTTGTTTGAGTTTCAAATTGCTCTAACTTGAGCTAGAGAATTTAAAAAAAATCAAAGTATAAAGTTATTTAAAAAAACAAGGAACATAAAATGTGAACACCATTTAATCATGCTTATTAATTTTGATGATTTTAGTAATTATAAAAACCTTACAATCTGTTCTGATGGCTGCTGATGTTTTTCAGTGTGACAGATTATATTTAAGATGATTTATATCTCAGCCAGTAAAATTGCTTAGTTTTCTCTCAAGATTTTACAAGTAACAGTTAACTACACAGTAGGAACCCTTGGTTGATACTGGAAGCTAGGAGCTTTCCACTCTTGGTTGTCATTCTTGGATGACAAAGACAGTAAACCTCTTTTTTTATTGAAAATATTTTTCATACAATATATTCTGACCATTATTTTCCCACCTCATCTCCTTCCAGATCCTCTACACTTCCGCATTCATCCAATGTCAGTCATGCTTTCTTTCTCTCTTTCTTTAGAAAAGAAACAGACGAGTAAAAAAAATAAAAAAACACATGAAACATACAAGCACGCATGCACATGTGTGTGCGTGCACAACACACAAATACACACACACACACACACACAGAAACCATCAAAAATACAAAATCAGAAGATATGATATATGAGCAGATGACCAGTAACCTAAAAAATATGTCCAAACAAAGCAGTCTGAGGCAAAATCTATAAAAATAAGATTGAATTTGTTTTGTGTTGGTCATCTACTGCTGGCCATGGGTCTACCCTAGAGTGTGGTTTAGATACACACTTGAGACTCAAATTGAAAAACCAATCTTTCCTTTTCAATAAGTTGTCATTTAGAGGTAACTTCTTAGTTAGGGATAGGCACTCATATCCTCTTCTTCCTTTAAGCTCTGGGATCAGGTCTAGCTTGAACCTATGTAGAACCTGTGTGTGCTATCACAGTCTCTGTGAGTTTGTATGAGTATCATTCCAGATGTGTCTGGAAGACACTGTTTCCTTCCTGTTGTCAACTCCTTCTGAGTCTTATAATCTTTCTGCCTACTTTTCTGCATTGCTCCCTGTGACCTGAGGAGAAAGGTTAATGTCTTTAATATTAAATATATACTATTATATATAATAATATAATATATGTGTGTGTGTGTGTGTGTGTAAATTAAATTTGTTCATTTATTTTACATCCTGACCGCAGGTTTCCCTTCCTCCTCTCCACCTGCTATCTCCCCCACTTCCCGTCTGCCCTTATCCTAATCCCTTCCTCCTCTGTTTCTGTTCAGAAAGGAGCAAGCCTCTCATAGGTGTCAACAAGAATGGCATATTAAGTTGAGGTAGGACTCAGCTCCTCCCCTCGAGTTAAGGCTTGGTAATGCAACCCGGTATGAGGAATAGGTTCTCAAAAGCCTGACAAAGCATTAGGGACAGGCCCTGCTCCCATTGCTAGGTATCCCACTAGTAGAACAAACTATACAACTGTCACACCTATGTAGAGGGCCTAGGTCAGTCCCTTGTAGGCTCCTTAGCTGTTGGTCCAGTGTCTGTGAGCTCCTATGAGCCCAGATTAGTTGCCTCTGTGGATTCCCTTGTGACGACTTTGACCACCCTAGTTCAAACAATCTTCCCTCCCTATCTTCACGAGGACTCCCAGACCTTGGCTATGAATCTCTGCATCTGCTTCCATCAGTTCCTAGATGAAGGCTCTCTGATGACAATTGGAGTACTCAACAATCTGATTACAAGAGATGGATAGTTCAGGCACCCTCTCCACTATTGCTAGGAGCCTTAGCTGGAGTCATCCCTGTAGATTCATGTGAGTTACCTTGCACCAGGTTTCTACCCTACCCTGAGATCCCCCCTCAATCAAGATATCTCTTTCATTACTTTCCCCCTTTATCCTACCCTCAAGCTGATCCCTCATGTTCCCATCCCCACCTGCCCCCAGGTTATCCAGAAGATCTCTTCTATTTCAACTTCCCAGGGAAATCCATGCATCACATTTTTGGGCCCTCTTTGTTACCTACCCTCTCTGGGTTTGTGGATTGTAGCAAGGTTATCCTTTATTTTACAGCTAATATCCACTTATGAGTGAGTACATACCATGTTCCAGACAGAACCTGGAAAGAACTTAGTTGTCCGTCAACCAAACCATGAATAAAGAAAATGTGATATATTTATACAATATTAAAAAAATGACATCATGAAATTTGCAGGCAAATGAATGGAACTAGAAAAATATGGTTGAGGTAATGCAGAATCAGAAAGACAAACATGATACATACCCATTTATAAGTAGATACTAGCTGTTAAGTAAATGATAATCATGCTAAAATCCACATATCCAGAAAGGCTAAGTAACAAGAAGAGTTTTAAGGAGGAAGCATGGATCTTCATTGGAAGTAGAAAATAGAATAGATTTTGAGGGTTGAATCAGGCTGCATAAGGTAGGAACATGAGGGGCCATGTGAGTAGCTGGGAGATAGATGGAGAGAGAGACTATGAGGAGAGATAAATAGATTTGGAGGGCATGGGTGTATGTGTGTATGGAACCTAGTACAGTAAAAACTCCCAGGAGTCTCCAAGGGTAACCCCAGTAAGGAAGGTGACTCCTAGTAATGGAAGACATTGAGCCTGAGCAGGCCATCTTATGTAAACAGGAAAAGCTTCTAGAGGTGTGACTAGGATACCAACCCAGTCACAAAACCTTCAACCTATAATCTTTGCTGCCTACAAGATATACTGGCTCAATGGAGATGAAGAACTTATGGTAGTGACCCAGCAATAACTGGTCTAAATTGAGACCAACACCATGAGAGGGAGTCTGTGTCTCACACTGCCTGGATGACCAGTAACCAGAGAGTAAATAACCCAGAGATGAAGGATACAGGGGAAACAGAGCTTGTGGATTTGGAGTCTGGCCCTACTTCTTGTGATTTTTCTCTTGCTTTACAATGGGTTGAATTTGAGCAACTGCCTTTTGTTAAAGCTGTCATGTCTCACCTGCCACAATGGATTATAGCTACTCTTAAAAATTTAAGCCCAAACCAGCTGTGTTGACATATTCAGGGCTTCCTGTGGTAGGATATTTAGGCTGTAGTGCTTACATATTATCTTGGCTGTTGTTGAGTGTATTCTTATGCTGGTGACTGTTAATCTGAGTTTGGATTATTTATATGTCTAGGTACTGACTGACTTCTGAGTTTGTCTTAGTTGGGTGGGTATTTTTCCTTGGTTTCTGTTTCTTCTCTGGTCTTCAGGCCAGTGTGGCCTCTGGTTGAGCAGGAAGTCTCCACTCAATTTGGGGACTAGATTTCTGGTGGCCAGCATAGTTTACTGTCACACAGAAGGTCTCTGCCTGAGTTGGAATTGGGACAAGGTAATGGAGAGGGCTTTGGGATTGGGTGTAGGGTGGTGGTAGACCAAGCATGGGGGGGGGGAGGAATTTGACTGGCAGACTACCTGGATTTTTGGAGGCCATCATGGCTTCTGGTAGAGCAGGGAGTCTCTGCCCCCAGATACTCTTTCTCACTTTATTATTTTATATTTATTGTTTCAATTTTGTGAGTATGTGTACGTTTATGTGCCTTGTGGTGTGTGAGAATGAGAGTACACTAATGTTATGGTAAGTGGGAAGTGGAAAGAGGTCAGATGACAAGTTCTGGCAGCTATCAATCATTACCTCCCATTTTGAAGAGGTACTCTTGTTTATTACTACTTCAGTCAGGCAAGGTGGCCAACAAACTTCCACAGATGTTTCTGTCATTGTCTCCTATTGCATAGCAGTGGTGCTAGGATTAGAGGATGAGCTATTACTCCAACTTTACATTGTTTCTTAGAATCCAAGCTCAGGTCTTCAATGCTTGTACAACTAATACTTTATCTACTGAATCACCCCCCTAGACCCTAATTTTTTTAACTTTTATTTTTACTATATTTTTATGATTGAAAATATACTTTATTAAATAATGGGCTGGGAAAATGTCACCAGTAAACATTCTTTTATGTTTTTATGAAGTTTGAACCATGTGTAAAATAACCCTAAGAAACTAGACTGAGCATATGATGTTATAGCCATAAACCACAAAAAAATACATATAGGAGAAAAAGCCCTAGAAACTTGAGCAAAGAGAAATAATCAACAGAAGTTGATAACTGAGGATTGTAGCTGGTAAAAAGTTCTGAAAAAAGAACTGTTTTTTTTTTCAGAAACAGAATAAATTCTACTTACTCTCACATGAGAAGGACCTAAAGCAGATCTAACAGAAGTACAGAATTGCATACTGGTCACAATAACTAGTAAGAGTTGGGCAATAAGAGAAATAAGAAAGGAAAATTATGTATACAGGTCTGAAACTGGATAGCAGCAGTGATTCAAAATATTCTCAAGGGGAGTAGCATAACTATGATTAACAATAATTACTTGAATATATTTGAATGAATAACTGGATTTCAATATGCTAAGCACAAAAAAATTCATTCATCCAAATTTAGATTCCGATTTTCTGAAAATTGATTCTGATTTTCCAGGTATGATCAATATATAGTTCATGTGTGTACCAAAGAGGTCACCACTGGGTGCCTCCCCTCAGAGCTCAGGCTACTAGTGGAAGAGAGAACAAAAAAATAATAAACATCAGAGGGAGTGGAGGACACCAATAGAACATTACCCATTGAATCAACTAAGCAGGGCCCATATGCATCCTAGAGACTGCAGTAGCAAGCTTGGGGACTGCAGGGCCTGCATCAGATCTTTTGCATCTGTGTTCTGGTTGTTAGCTTGGTGTTTTTGTGGGACTCTTAACTATAGGAGTAGGAGTATCTCTGATATTTTTATCTACTCTTTGAACTGTTCATCCTTTTGGGTTTCCTTGTCCAGCCTTGATATAAGGTGTTTTGCCTTGACTTATTGTATCCTGTTTGTCATGTTTGGTTATAGTGTTCTGGAGGCATGTTCTTTTCTGAAGAGAAAAGGAGGAGGAATAGATCTGGAGGAGAGGAGAGGTTGCAGGGAGCTAGGAAGAGCGTAACAAGTGGAAACTGTGCACAGTATGAGAAGAAAATCTATTTTCAATTAAACAAGTAAGGAAGAAGAAATTAGAAAGCTACTAAAATAAACTTAAATATCAATCATCTGAGTAATGGGTAAGTAAAATGCAGTATATGCATGAAATACCAATTCAGTTAAATGTTATTTGACAGTAAGATGTGAAAGAACAGCAACAAAGGCATGTTTATTTAAAAAATAAAACAAACAAACAAACAAAAAAATGTGCCAAAGCAGAAAAAAATTTACAGACAGAAAGTACATTGGTAAGTTTAGAACTTGGGGAAGATCCTAAGAAGGGATTTACTGAGGGTGCAAGATTCCTTCTGAGTCAGGGTAAATGTACTTAAATCAGTTGTAGCACTGGTTGAAAGTTGGTACGAATCAAGCAAAGCCAATGGCTTCTACAGTTTACACAGGGAAAATGTACGATATAGAAATATAGTTTCAATTAAACTTTATAAGTGTTTACTATCTGAGCAAGCAAGAAAGAAAAATAGGAATTTCTTAGTAATGTTTAAAAAAAAAAGAGCAAATCGACCACTCTCAGGATTGTGAATTAACACTTTGTTTTTGAAATATGTCTAGATATTTAAGATGATATATGGTAATAATATGTGAATGCATAAGAAATTATGGAAGCAAACATAACATTCTTGCAGTTAATTGGGCTGAATGGAACTTAAGATATATTAATAAACCTTTTCTTGATTGCTGTAAAGAGAAATCAATGATTGTAAAAGTAAGGATGGGACACTTGGGAAGCTGATCAATGGAAGTTAAATAATCTGAGTATTCAGGAGAAATGATTAAAAGTTGTATAACAGATAATTAAGAATTTGGAGCATCTAGTGACATTAATCAATCTGAAAAATTTAAGGAGTATGAAATAGAATAAATATAATTAAAGGAAAATACTAGATAAATGCTACACTATAATATCAAATCTTAATCAGTGGAAAAATAAGACTTTTATCTCTTTTTCATTAGTTGAACTGTGTACACTATTACATTAAAGCCCTAAGGTGAAGGCAAATGGTTGCTTTAATGGGAGTGTAATAACGGCTATGTGATTTTGTGTATTTTTTCAATGAGCTTTTAGACAGTTTACCTAATTCTCTGTTTTAATCTAAAGACAGAAAGTCATATGTATACCACCCTGAAACAGGAAAATAAGGAAATAGATGTAGTCACAAATAAGGGAAAAGTTGTTTGGATCTTAGTATCATGTTCACCATTTATAAGATTTGATAAGGTATATTACTGTGTGAAATCACTTGTAAAATTAGGAATTAGTACTGCATGTCTGAAAGAGATGCTTACCTTCTTCAAATTATGAGCTATGTGTCTACTATTGAAGATTATTATTAATATGATGCATGAGATAATTGAATAAAATGTGGCAACAATGTGAGGTGGACTATATACACATATCTAGGTACATGTAAAATACACACATACAATGAGTTTCCACTACATAATAGAAGAAATAATCAGTGTCTTCCTGTCAATATCATCATTATTATTATTTAATATATCAAGTTAACAACACATTTTATTCAATATGAAAAGATACATGTTTTTTGGAGTAAAAATGATTTAACTATGTGTATATATGTTAATATGACAAATAATTAAACATCTTTCTTAAATAACTAACAAAAGTCTAAAGATTATGTTTTATTGTTTACCTGATAAGTTGATTCCTATGGAATGAAAATTTTTAGATGTTTATGGAGATACAATTATTATATTAATGTATATTTTCACTCTTCAAAAATTTCCAGTGACTTTGTATCTTCATAAAAGTTTAAATGAAGCATATCTTTTTAAATTTGCCTATCAGCATTCCCTTCTATGATTATACTGTCCCTACCATAATGATGACAGATTTTCCTCTAAGTCTCAGGACATCTTTATATAAGACCTGAAATACACAAAGAAGAGCTATCTCCACATAGCTTAATGAGTTCTTTATTTAAAACCTTCAAAGCTTTGCTCAAATGTCATCTTTGTTGTGAGGCATATCCCTAAAGATATATGAGGCTAAATATTACCTCACCATTTGTTTCATAAGTTTCTCAACATTATTGGAGAAAAACCAAGAACTAAGCTTTGAAACATCATTTTGCCAGATAAAAAGATGGGTATCAAAATTTCTCAACAGGAAGATTTCTCATAAGCTATAAAAGAAATATGGAGGAGATGCCAGGGTCTGGAAAGATGGCCAGTGGGTAAATCACCTGCTGTACACATATGAGGACTAGAGTTAAAATCTTTAGAAAAAGAAAAAAAAAGCCAGAAACAGTGGTCCACAGCCACAACGACTGTGCTCCCATGGAAAACAGGGTAATGGGGAAAGAAGAATTTCTGGAAGCTAGTGGGCCAGCTTGCCTGACTTACAGAATGTCAATGACCAAAACGAATCCTCTGTCTCTAAGAAGACAGAACATGAACAAGGTAGAAAACAGAGAACACCAGCCTAAGATTTTCCTCACACAATCTCATATGCACCTGGGCATATGCTCATTAGAATTAACCCACACAAAAGGAACCTGCATAGAAATACACACATACAGATGTCATGCACACAAAATGAAAATGAAGGCCAATAATCTCTCACATATTTCTTCACGAACCTGGACAGGCCTTCAGAAACATTTTTGAATTGTTTGTGATTGGGTTACATTACTGTGTTTCAGGGGGGAAAGAATAGTAAAATAATGACTTTTCAGATACATGTTTTTGAGACAGCTTATAACAAAAAAGTACACAACAAAAGATTTTACAGAATTAAATTTGAGAAGAAATGAAAACAAAATCTGGGAAAGATGAGAGGAATAGAGAAAAAAATAAAAAAAAATAATATATTTTTGTATAACATAACTGCTATGAAATTCACTTGAAAAATGAAAACCCTGCACTTGAACAGATAATATTAAACAACTGCATAGCTAATGTAGGAATAGTATAAATATATGAACGACAATCTAATAAAATGACAATAAAAATAGCTGAACTTTAAAATTGGTTAAATATATATACAGATCCCTCACTGAAGCAAATACAGAGGTAACAAACTAACACATGTAGCAATATTCAACTCCAGACATTATAAATTAATTAATCTTTTTATTTTCAAGACAGGGTTTCTCTGTGTGGCTTTGCACCTTTCCTGGAACTCACTCTGTAGCCCAGGCTGGCCTTGAACTCACAGAGATCAGCCTGTCTCTGCCTCCCCAGTTAGATTAACTTAATCTTAAAACAAGGAAGTAACACTACCACTCACTAGTCAGAAACTCTCAGTCCCAAACCAGATGCTTATAAAATAATCACTCAAGCTTAATATTATTTACAAGCTGTATGGTCTATGGCAGGCCTCTTGCTAGCTAGCTCTTATATCTTTAATTAGTGGATTTCAGGCAATGGATTATAGGCAGTGGCTCTTCCTCAAACCAACCTTAACATCCAGAAACAGTACAGTGAATAATGAGACTGTACTATTTCCTCAAAAAAAACTCTATTTAGTCATGAGCAGGAGAAACACACTGCTTCTCGCACCATTGTGAATAAATTGTATCAAAAGAGTTTTGAAGAATGAAGGCATGAACATTAATAAATATTGAATTATTTCACATATTTGAATTTTAAAACAAGTTCAGATTGATTTATATCATTAAATAAGGTAAGTGTGCTTTTGTAAATAGGTGTGTGTAGGAATTTGGAGGATGCAAAAAATCTTGTTCCATTATGGATCATGATTTATTTGTTTATATCACTGGCAGCAAGCTGATTATGATCACTTTGTGATATTTATGAAAATATTTATGTGCGTTATTTATGTTCAGCCATATTTGCAACATTGCTCTGCATTTGTTACACTTGGGTAAAATACATTTGATAGGAGGAAAATAATCACAGTAATCAATAGAAATAGTTATCTCATTTTTTAATGCAACACAGATTTTAAATAGTATTGGTAAAAATGTGTCAAGGTAGAGTTATATTCATGCTTTGAATCTGCTACTTAATAAGATGACACTGTGGGTTACTATACCATGGAGAAACTATTTAATAAATGAAGGTAGGGCAGCAATTTATCCCTATTGGGAAAAAAACAAAGGATCTTAGTTAAACAACTGAAGGCTTCAAAAACAAGCACAGATTAGAGGCACATTACAAAGAATCACACAGCACATAAAACTTCAAACAGACACAGAAGCACATTACCCAACAGAAGAGTAAAAAAGGGGCCATAGATGAAAGTCTGACAAGAAAATCGCAAGGCACACCTTTGCATGGAAACATGTAATTCTAGCTAATCAGGAGGCTGAGGCAGCAGGATACCAAGTGTAGGCCAGCTAAGTCTACAATGTGAGTTCAAAGTCAGCTTGGGTAACTAATGGGGAACCTGAATTGAAACTGAAAAATAGTACTATACTACGTTAATACTCTTAAGTAACCAATTTTTAAGATACGCATGTACGCAAAATGAACAATATATTAAAAATAACTAACATTCACCCCTGTCAATTTTAGTTTATATCTTAACTTTACATATTAAATATTACTCTTATTACATTATGTATTAAATAGGAATGGAATCAAGTATGACAGATGCATTTTATGAAATTTTCAAATAATTAATAAACTTATTGTGTTGGGAGAAAATAGGAGACACAAGCCTTATTTCTGAGGGACACAGAAATAAGTATGAGCCTTAAATTTGAATGTCAATCTAGGCACACCAGAACATCTTGTAAAAATATAAAATTGATTTGCAGTTAGTAGCTTCTGAGAGAGGAAACTTCAGTTTTCTTCAATGACTGACACTGGGTATACCCACCACACTCCAGAGAAGACCTGGAACTCAGGAGCAGTTGTTGAACCAAAAATGGACTCTGTGATTTTGTGTATTTACAAGTGTGCACATCTAATTTTTTGTTCTGTTTTTGTTTTGCTCATAAAGAGGAAGAAAGAAAATGAGTAGGGGTCACTAGTCATTCTATAATTATTCTGTTCCAGCACAGTCTGAGCCCAAGTGAATGACTCTGAATGAGCTCTCTGGACTTACTGTAAAACTAAGAAGAGACTTAGGTTACCCTTTCAGGTTTGTCGGTTGCATACTAGATAAGGATTCTGGACAACCTGAAGCTGGATTCTCCTCTACCACAGGCTCATGGCAAACATAGACTTAAGACACTAGTAGTGAAATAGCAGAAATGATTGTATTCAATACAAAATTCATCTCTGTCCTAGAATTTCAGGAAAGATAGACAGCAGCAGGCCAAGGCAGATGATAAATGTCAGAATATTTATCAAATCCTTCAATGACCAGATACACTGACCACAAACGTTTTCAGTGATTTGTAGTATCATGTGTCATTGTTTGCTTGTAAAACATTCCCACAGGCTTATATATGTAACACTCAGTTCCGAAAAACTAGTGGTGTTTTGGGAGTGTGTGGGAACTTTTCCAGTGTGACCAAGCTGGAGAAGGTGAATCTCTGGAAGAGGTAGAGTTCCTGTGCTGTTTCTGCAGACATGTGAACAAATGCATCTAATTCCTGCTTAAATAGTCACAAGCCCCTCCACCTGTCATTCCTTCTGACCATGTGCCTTCAAGCCATGAGCCAAATGGGACTTCTGTCTTATTTGATTCCTGGTAGATTTTGGATAAAAGCAATGGGAAAGTACCTGATATACCATAATGGCCAAAATGTGGTACCAAAAGCCTACTAAACAGTAATTAGCATGGCTGAGTTCTTAGAAGCAGAAATTTCAGTGGATCTTTAGAGAAACAAAATGAATCTTAAGATAACGTACAAAAGGGTTTCAATATACCTACAGAGAAACAACATGAAACAGTTTCTAAAATTTCAAGTAGATATTGCTGTGCAAATAAAAGCTCAGTGAAACAAACATGTTATAGTACATCATTATAAGACTAGATAAAACAGATGGCACAATTAGTGATCTGGAAAATACTTTTCTTAAGTTCATGGTTACAAATAAAATATATGTAAGAATGAGAGGGATATCCCCCTGGAATTTTAAAAAGCATGAAATAGCAAACATGGGTTCTTATAGTTCAAAAAGACACTGGAAATGTCAGTGATATAGAAGGTATTTTAAAGAGACAATATTAATAGCACAAAATTCCTCAAATTTAAAAAGATACAGTATTAAGGTACTGGTAAGTAAAAAAATCAATAGCGAAATTTAACTTTATCTGACTTGCCTCAAAAGAAATGTCAAACTCTGAAAGGTAAGTGTAAAAATAAAACTCTCAAAACTGTGAAAATCAACCTTAAAGGAAACACCAGTGTCCTGATTTGGCCAATAAGAAAATTCTCAGCAGAAATCTTACAGACCAGAAAAGAGTTCCATAAAATTTTTATGATTTCCATGGGTGAAAACTAAAAATCAGAATATTCTACTCAGTGAAGATATCCTATAGGGATGGAGGAGAAATGAAAGATAAACAAAACCCAACGGAATATCTACCAACCAGGAACACAGACCTGAAAAATATGTTAAAACAAAGTGTTTAAAATTAGAAAAACAAACAACAATAAAAATGAGAACACAGGCTAAAATAATTCAATTAAGACTTTGACTAATTAAATAATTATGTTAGATATAAATGGATCAACTTCTCAAATTAAAAAACAGAGAACTATAGCATGGCTTGCAACCTTACCCAACAGCCACTCCCCAGCAAAAACGGCATCAGATATTGCTTAAAAAAACTTTATTTCTATGTAATCATATGCTAAAAATGAAGACATAGAAGATATGATAAGCAAATAAAATCTAAATAAAAATCTAGTCACAGTTACAACACATAAAAATGACTTTAAACAATAACTGGCAAAAAAAAAAATCAATGACATCACATGATGATAGAGTCAATCCAGCAAGAGTAGAAAAGGGCTTTATACATACATGCCCAGATCATAGATCCCCTGCATATAGAATATTTTTTTGATAGACTGAACAGGAAAAAGAGAGGCCAAGACAATGATAATAAGGAACCTCCACATTTCACATTCAACTTTTGACAGATCATCCAGATGGAAAATCAACAATGAAATACCAGAACTATTTTCACACTAAATTAATATATGACATCCCATCCACTAGATTTTGTTACCAATGATAACACACAGCCACTATACTCCCAATAAACAGAGAGAAAACAGGAACCAAGGAGGGGGGGAATACACACAGCCCATGAAGATAAGACCAGATATCAACACCTAGAATTACAATCTTCCCGATCACAGATGCATACATACCAGTTTAAACACAATAACAGGCAGGAGAGTATGTCTCCATTAGAGCTCAGCAACCATGTCAAGGGAGGTCCTCTGTAGTCCAACATATTTGAAGAATAAATAAAAAATTCTTGAAACAAACTTAATGAATATGATAGAAATACTTAAAGAAGAATCAAATAAAGCTTTTAAAGAAATCTATGAAAATGCAAACCAATAGTGGAAGGGAAGGAAGAGAACCACTCAAGACATGAAAGTAGATCTGGAATCATTAAAGAAAATACAAACTGAGATATGTTTGGAAATGAAAAATTTAAAAACTTAAATGGGAGCCACAGAAGCAAACTTCACCAACAGAATACAAAAGATGGAGGAAAGAATCTCAGACATTGAAGACATGATACAAAAAGAAAAAAGAAAAAGAAAAGTATTTAGCATAAAACATCCAGAAATTTTCAGACACTATGAAAAGATCAAATCGGTGAATAATATGAATAGAGGAAGGAGAGGAAACTCAGGTGAAAGTCCCAGGAAATATTTTTAACAAAATCATAAAGAAAAAAATCCTAACCTAAAGCAGGATATGCCTATCGAGGTATAAGAAGCATACAGAACACAATATAGACTGGACCAGAAAAGAAATTCCCCTTGTCATATAATGACCAAAATACTATCCTTACAGAACAAAGAAATAATATTAAAAGCTATAAGGGAAAAATATCAAGTAACACATAAAAGTAGACCTATTAGAATTACACCCAACTTCTCATTGTAGACTCCAAAACCTAGAAAGCCTCAGACTGATGTGGTACAGACTCTATGAGACTACAAAACAGATAAAAAAGATCATGCATCAAGATCAAGTAGACTTTATACCAAATATTCAGTAATGGTTTAACATACATTATAGCTGAAGTTTTCTCCAGTCCTGGCCCCGGAGGTAGATTATTGAATCTTCTCTGAAAAGAAAAGAGAGGATATAGATATGATATAGATAAAAAGGTAGATTATTGAATCTACTTTTAAAAGACAATTACTAATTTTAAATACTTTACATTGGATTGGATTTTTATATATTGTATACAAATTATATATATTAAGATTGATATTGTTAGAAAACGCTGTACATATATTTCTAATCTTGTTCAAGATATTGTACCTATACAGTTCATTTAACAATATAATGCATTTGCTAATCCTTGAATGTTATTATTACCAACTATTAGGATATAAAGAAATGAAAGTTAGTAGTTAGATATTATAACCGAACTTGTAGTCATATTAAGTAAGTTTTCAAGGTTAAGAAGAGATATATTTTAGATAGACAGGTCATCTTCAAACCTTTCAGAGATCTACAGAATATGGCATTTAAAATGTTTTAAGAACTTAGATTTTTTTCTTTTCTCTTTTTTTTTAATGACTATGAGACATGTCAGCTTCTGGCAGCACCAATCTACTTCAGAGAAGATATGGGCATTGAAGAAACTGCATATGGAGTTAACTTTTGTTATGGCAAAAGTTAGCCACTAGGCAACAAAATGCCCTTGCATCGACTGCTGATTTACAGGACAAAATGCACAGACAGGACACAAAAGAAAGGACTACTGATCATTGCCAAGAAAAGTGTGGTTGTGGCTTTAGCAACAGGCATCCTCAGAGGTCAGGACAATATAGTACCATCACTGAAGTGACCTTTGCAATCTGGAAAAGGTACAGTGCCCCTTTCTTCAAAGGCAGCTGAACAGGCAGTGGACTGATGGCTTCTGGTGTGCAGTAGAACAGTAGATGAAACAGTTATTCTTGAAAGAGTAACTAGGCTAACAGAGTCTAACCTCTCAGTGGTAGACTGGCATTTAATAAAAGAGATGAAGCCACCCACAAACCTAGAAGAATGGGATTTTGAAGATGACCTGTCTATCTAAAATATATCTGCTCAATCTTGAAACATACCTAATATGACTACAAGTTTTATTATAATGTTTAACTACTAACTTTCATTTCTTTATATCCTAATAGTTGGTAATAATAACATTCAAGAATCAGCAATTTGAATTACATTGTTAAATGAACGGTATAAGTACAATATCTTGAACAAGATTAAAAATATGTATGGCATTTTCTAACAATATCAATCTCAATGTATATAATTTGTAAACAATATAAAACAATCCAATCCAATGTAAAGTATTTAAAACTAATAATTGTCTTTTTCTTTTTCTTTTCTTTCTTTCCATTTTTTTAAATGCCATATTCTGCAGATCTTCAGAGATCTACAGAATATGGCATTTAAAATGTTTTAATAACTTAGAAAATTTTTTCTTTTTTGTTATGACTATGAGACATGTCGGTTCCTGGCAGTACCAATCTACTTCAGAGAGAATATGGGCATTGAAGAAACTGCATATGGAGTTAACTTTCATTGTGGCAAAAGTTAGCCACTGGACAACAAAGTATCCTCGAATCAACTGCTGACAACAGGACTAAATGGACAGACAGGACACGAAACAAAGGACTACTGATTCTTGTCAAAACAAGAATGGCTTTATCAGTGGTTATGGCTTTATCAAATGGCATCTTCTGAGGCCAGGACCATATGGCACCATCCCTGAAGTGGCCTTCACAATCCAGAAAAGGTACAGTACCTTTTTCTTCGAAGGCAGCTGAACAGGCAGTGGGCCGATGGCTTCTGATGTGCAATGGAACAGCAGCTGAAACAGTTATTCTTGAAGAGTAACTAAGCTCACGCCTCTCAATAGCAGACTGGCATTTAATATAAGGATGTGGAGAAGAACAGGATGCTGAGATGAAGCCACACTTACACAGCCAAGAAGAATGGACAGCTAAATTCAAAAAAAACATCAACAATTTCCAGAATTTAAAATCCTGAATCATGACATGATACTAGTGGAATTCAGGTGTTTCTGATTCATGGACTGTTCTCACCCAATGTGAGGTCGAATTATTGACCTTGTGTACATCCTATTTCACAAATGAGTCTGTCAGATACTCTAAGCCTATAGGCTGAAGATGATGCCCCAACACTGTGGAGAAACCTCAGGTGACTGTCCAGGCAGCTGGCTGTTTCTGTCAACTCACAATTTTTTTGGAAGTTTTTATTTTTGTTAGGTAATATTATTTCCTTCTTGGGTCTCTGAGGGAGCTGAAGATTAATTAGTTATTGCTGAAGATTAGTTATAGTAGAAAATTAGTTAGGATAGAAAGTGAATTAGGTACATTTTGGACTTACCAAAATAGGATAGGTAGTGGAATTATTTTCTCTGAATTTGTCAAATACAAATGGTCTAGACATTGTTTAGGTATTCATCACTTGTATATATTGTATATATTTATTGTACTTTTGTATATAGTTTTTCTTATGTTAGTTATAACCTTTTTCCTTTTTTCTTTTTATTAAAATAGAAAAGGGGAAATATGGTGATATTTTATTTGTACTGAATTGTGATTTTATTTGTATGTTAATAAATAAAGTTGCCTGGGGTTCAGAGCTAATAGCAAGACATAGCAGAGCTGGGCATTTGTGGTGCATGCCTTTAATACCAGCACTTGGTAGGCAGAGCTAGGTAGATCTCTGTGTGTTCAAAGACACAGCCGGCATTGGAGACACATGCTCCAATGTGTTTCTGGAGGTCTGTACAGACAGGCAGTGATGAGGCAGTCACATGGTTGGGTTTACAACCAATGAGAAAGCAGAACAGAAAGTCTATTTAAAAACAGACAGGAAGTAGGTCTCATTCGGAGAAGTAGGACCACCGCAGGAGGAAGGGTAAAGTTTTAGCTCTTAGCTCTGACCTCTAGGCTTTCTTCTTTGCATTGGTTCTGTGTTTCTTATTTAATAAGATGGTTGGTTACATCTACAGGATTTGGAGAAGAAT
>CABHPH010140432.1:0-10069 GCA_902168325.1 Peromyscus nudipes
GAAGTAGGGGAGGCTTGCCTGCCTATGGTAAATATTTGTCGATTTCTATAGACATTTTATGTCGTCACAACTATTAGAAATACTAATATTTATTAAATTAGTATGCCACTGTCATTCAATGGGTAGATATCAGAGATGCTCCTGAACATCACACAGTGATGCACAGACCATCTTCCTCACTTCTTCTGAAAATGTCCATGTAATGTCCAGGCTGAGAAACCTTGCTACAAAGGACAGTGAGGAGACAGGACACAAGGCAGATACTGGCTGTTTGATCTTTAGCACATCTCCCCTTCCCTCAGTCCACTTTTGTTTGCCTTTTTTATGGGGGTAATTGTTTTTTTCCTGGTATTTAGGAAAGAGAAGTCCACTTGTAATGGCTTTCTCCGAACTTTTTCTTACAGGTTCTCAAAAATACCTGGCAACAAATCTGGAAATATAATTCCATAACATTGTTGAAATGTTGAAAACATGGTGAATTCTGCATCCTAACCCCCGATGACTCACATTGCTGCCAGGTGGAGGACTCACATCACCATTTCTCCAAATGAAAGCAGTTCATTTTGTTGTCTTAGTTTGTATATTTTTTGTGACAAAAAAGTTTAAATAAACTTTGAACACAATTTTCACATACTGCAAATTGATATACATAACCCTTTTGCTTTTAAGAAGCTAAACACCAAGGCAAAAGCATAGATATGTTTTCTACCCTTACTGCACATTGTCCTTTAATCTCATATTGCCATAGCTCTGTTCTTACTTTAGCATAAACACTTATTCTTCTTAATGATAGTGAGTATTTCTCGGAAGCAATGCTTTCAGGAACTCTGTTTTTTGTTGAGTTTGCTTTCAGCCCTTTGAAAACTTTCTGGAGTCTCTGAGTTTTCTGGGAGAAAAAAGCAAGTGTTTAGAACTCTAAAATGACCAGAAGGCAAACAGGCAAAGAGCATACCACAGAAATGCGTTTGGTTTAGGACAATCCAGTTACCAAAATGTGTTGTTTGGTTAGTAGCAGGTCTGAACATACAAAGTTCAGAGTTAAGACAAAGGTTGTTTTGGCACTGGTTTGAGTGTGTGTTAACAACCTGAGAGACTGTTGTAAAGCTCTTCTGTCTAGGTAGCCAACTTTACAAGTTTACAAAGCCACTGGTTTTCCACGTGTTCAAATTTAATAAGGAAAATCAAGTGAAGAAAATACATTTTATCCCATCTTTCAAAAAATCGCAAAGCTTTTGGCCCTGTCCTCTAACTAAATTTATTCCAAGAACTTAAAAGAGAAAACCCTAAAACTTTGACATTTTCAAGTCTTTTAAGAGGACCAAGTATAGAGCACAGGAAGGCAGATTGTCTGTTAGGGTTGCCTGCTTTTTTCCAAGTACTACCTACTTGGAAGAGAATTAGTGCCATTAGCCTGTGCTAACCTGCAGGTCACCTTGCCTTTTGTTCTCCCATGGTGGCATTAAGGAGGAGCATGGCTGCTTTCCACCTGGTCAACCTCAAGACCTTTGAAGAGTTGCCTTAATAATTAGTAAAGTTTATTTACTAGAACTAATTGTGAGCTTATTTATATTCTCAGAACCCTACCCTCTGTGTTAGGATTATGGGCAGGTGAATTAAATCATTACTAGGCATATGAAGCATAATAGCATTGCTTACATGCCAAACCAAAAAATGCGACGATATTAAAATTGAGGGATGTTTCCATGTATTTACAATGAAAATTTGCTGGTGTGTCATAGTATAACCTATCAAGAAGAGTGCAAACCAGCAAGCACTCCCTGCCTAGTCCACTTACCCCAAGTTCAACTGTGATGTTAATTATGTGTGCAGTTCATTGTTTCCATTACCTTCTCTGCCTCCTGCATAAATAATCAGTGATGTGATGATTCGAGCAGCTGTCGTGATTTTAAAGCACCAATATATTTAGACACAGAGAGCTTGAGGAAAATATTTCTAGTTAGGAACTTGGGTTTTACACAACCAATTCCCAATCAAGATTCCTGAGGCTGAAGTTATTTGGTAAGCAGTTGTCTAATAGAAACCATCTCCTGGAAATCCTAGTGTGCATTTTCCCAAAGCCTCATTAAACTTAATGTGGTTAGCAGACATTGAGGTGAATAAATTGACAAGAGCAGTGGCACCCCAATTTATCCCTATGGAAGCACTCACCAGTGTTTTTACTGGTGTAATAGTACAATTAGGTACCCCAAATTCATGACCTGTGTTTATTATGTTCAGACTAGTGACTGAAAAATGATCCTGCTAATCCTTCAAGCTGTAGGTTCCTAGATAATTGGAAATGTAAACTTGTTCACTCTTGGTCAATTAATGGTAGAAAATAGGTGGTCTAGATTCAGTCTGCCAAATCTGTGAGTTCAACAGTCTGAGCACACTGAAGTGTGGGATTTTTCTCCCTGTGGGGAGCCTGGGGCTTCATTTTCTTGTGATTCACCATGACTAACATCCCAGAATCAGTGTGGTTATTGTCCTGGAAAAATAAACATTTTTATAGGAAAAAAATGACATTCAGTGAATGATTCCTCAGTAAGAAAGACCTGGAAAATAGTCAAAATTATAAATTCTTTATTTTCTTTTTATACCAGACATTCATAAACAAACCCCTTTAACAAAAATAATGGAGAGCTTCTGTTGAATTAAGTTATCCTGTGATATAGGCTGGGCCTTCATAGTTATTTCAAACAATGCAAAATGGCAATATAGTTGGCTTCTGATTATAATGCAAATTTGATTACAGTTAATATACTTCAGATGGAAAACAGGGAAATTAAGCAAAATTGTTCAATAAGCAAAGATGAAAACCTTTCAGTTTTTTTGACAAAAGAAAGAAATGTAAACTGTTGGTCACACTGGATAAGATCGTGTTTAACAATGTACCTAGTGAGCATGATACGGGAGTGGGGATCTTGGTAATTTTATGTTTATTATTTATGATTATTGTTTTACCATGGATTCAATAAATATTTTAAAATTCACCCTACTTAGGAATCTTCTGTGAGGGACAAGTGGGAGGGGAGATTGTGAACCAAAGTTCAGGAATCAACCCAGACACCAGAGGTTAAATTGTGTAAGTGTGAACCAGCAAACCTCGGCTGAAGTCAGGTGTCCAGGATTTACAGTCATCCCCACAAAGAACAGTTTATATGCTTTGCAATTACTGGGATTTTTACAGCTCTCCGGTTGGCAAAGCTCAGGTATGATGAAGTTGAGTACAAATGTTTTGAAAAGTGGAGAGTGAAGTCCTCGTGAGGGACAGTATTACCTAGTGGCTGACCCTCATGTTGGTGAGGTGAAAAGGCGAAGTGTGGACTCCTGCGCCACTTTCTACAGTTCAGAACGTTTCTTTGTTGAAGTAGAATTGAACCTTCCTAGGATCCAGACTTGAGTATCGCTGACAGCATCTGCGCAGGCTCTTGGCCAAAGTCCGAGGGCCGCATAAGAAAACCCCCACTACAGACCTGTAGGAAGAGAGCAATAGTAATTACCTGGGTGCACGGAAGCCGACGACAGGAGTGAGAATGGAGAACAGTCTCTGCTCCTCCCAACAATGTCGAGCCAAACTTCAGCTGTCTCACAGACAGCTACCTGTGCACGACTGAGTCCATCATTGTTCTGTCCTTCGCTGGGTTCACATGCCCCACCACTCTCTGAGGAGCTATTGGTAGTAATGGTTGCTGAGGGAAAGAATTGTTTTCAACATTTTCTTCAATCCTATAGCCACTGGTAACTTGTAATGCTCGAAGCAGCCCTAATTAAACTCACCAGGTCTCCAAAAAGGGAGGGGAAAAACCATGAAAGCAGAAGAGGGATGAGTTAAAGAAATCAGCAGGGGTGGGAGGGGCACAAGAAAAAGGTCTTAGGAGGTAAATATGATCAAAATCCAAGTGGGCGGCCCTGAAGTCATATACAGAAAAGTAACATTAAACTGACTGAGCAGGTGGTATTAATGTATTTTTGGGGAAAAGGCCATGAATTTGAGAGAGAGCAAGGGGATACATGAAAGGAGTTGAGGAAATAGTGTAATTATATTTTAATTTCAAAAATATTAAAAATATATACATGTATTAAAATATAATGGCTGGGCGTTGGTGGCGCACGCCTTTAATCCCAGCACTTGGGAGGCAGAGCCAGGTGGATCTCTGTGAGTTCGAGGCCAGCCTGGGGCTACCAAGTGAGCTCCAGGAAAGGCGCAAAGCTACACAGAGAAACCCTGTCTCGAAAAACCAAAAAAAATTATATATATATATATATATATATATATAAAATGAAACCCATTGTATATCATTAATAGGTTCTGATAAAAATGTAAATTCACTTGTTGAAATCCTACTTTCTTACAAGAAAAAATTTTCATAAGCTTTTTGTTTCTAAGTCCTAAATATGCTCTCTGCCTTCCCCCTTTTCACTGAGAACAGAGACACAAGGGATGTAATACAATACCGTTATTAAACATTAGGCTCTGGGGCGGGGGCAGGATAAAAAGATAGGAGAGATTAAGGGGACATGAGCAGGGAGAGAGGCCCCTCACCCTGAGATCTAGTTTGCCTTTCGTGCTAAGTGAAGAGACAACCCCATAACAGAGTCAAAATGGCCTACAGAGATACTGCGAGGTTTTCTAAGGACGGACCAAACAAGAATGTAAAACGATGAGTGCACTATGCTTACTCAGGGCTAGAGTGTCCGCCACCTTGAGTTTTGCCATATAAGCTTCCCAATCTCATACGTCACAAAGGCACCTGACAACATCATTCACAAAAGAGCAACTCTTAAGAAAAAAAAAAAGAAATAATCCCACTCCTTCATATATACTCAAGAGGTTTTTATCAGAACCTATTAATGATATACAATAAAGAAACTTCTTTATTCAATTTTTTAACTTCCCCTAAATTTTAAGCTTTGTTTAATCATTAAAGCATGTAAATTATACCCTTTAGGGAATGCAAGCCCAAGGGCAGGATTATATGTAGTCATTGTGAAGATCGATGCAACTCTCTTGAGAAGCCTGTGTCCTTGTTTGGGATTATATACTGTCCTTGTCCTATATGATTCTCTGTTTAAATACTTAAACTCACTAACTTGTTTCATTTTGGTTAGTCTTCAAATTCTTTTCTGCCAAATAATCAAGGATTTGGCTTTTCCTGACTGACGGTCCCTAAGGGGAAAATGTTGGGCTATCCTGGCTACTGCAGGCAGAGCCGGTCTCCTTGGACGCTGTGACATCCCACCTGTGTCACTCTAAACACATTGCTTAACCTCTTTCCCTTTTGAGAATTGGAATACAAATAGCACTTACCTTACAGGGTTGTTCTAACAATTAAAAATATACAAAATAAATGGAAAAGTACCTGCCCCACAGCAAGTGCATATGGGTTTACTGCTCTAGAAATGATCTTTTGTGAACTTACCCCACCCCAAACGTTACTGTGCCTTTGAAGTTGGTATTCTGCCAAAGCCAACCTTTAATTATGCTGTGGATCTCAACTTCTCTTACCCCTCCTTCTCTTTTTAAGTCTTATTAGGTATAATACATGTACCATAAAGTGCACCCTTTGAACTGTACAATAGCGCTTTTTAGTATAACCACCAAGTTAGGCAAACATCCTCACTAATTCCATCCCCCTTGTCTACATTAGAACTCACTGGTCTCCAGCCATACCACCCTACCCTACACAATCGCTGATCTACTTTATCTACATAGAAACTCATACCAGTAATGACCCTTTCTTTCTAACAGTGTTCATTTAAAAAAAAATTGTGTACATGTGGGGATAGCATGTGCATGTATAATATATGTGCCTGCAGAATCCCAAAGAAGGTATCAGATTCCCTGGAGCTGGAGTTTCAGGAAGTTTTGAACCACCTTTTATGGGTGATGGGAACTAAACTCAGGTCCTCTGGAAGAACAGCAAACACACTTCACCACTGAGGCATGTCTCCAACCTGTCTCTGGTTTCTCTTATTTAACATAGTATCTTCAAACTTAATCCATGGTATTTATGTGTCAATACTCCTTTCCTCTTTATAGATGAATAAAATTCCATTCTCTACATACAACATGTGATGATAGGAAGTTGGGTTGTCACTTTGGCTTATTATGAATAATGCTGCTATGTACATGCATGTGCACATTTTTTGTGTGTTGTCATGTCATTTCTCTTGAGTATATATGAAGGAGTGGGATTTCTGAGTCATATGGGTCTATGTCTAACAATCTGAAGAACTGTTGAAGAGTTTTCTCCAGGTGTTGCAATCTCACATTCCTATAATCAATATAGTAAGAGTCCAAATTCTCCAGTTCCTTGCCAACACTTGTTATTGTTCGTTTTTGCGTGGCTGTGTTATTCCTCTCTCGGACCTACTGAACACTGCCCTGTCTCTAAAATACTGTCAGTTCATCCTTATACTAAATAGTAAGCACCTCTTGAGCCTGCCATTCCATCACTTGTGCCCAGGCTGCTGTAATGGTTCTTTTTTTGGCTTCTGGGACACCACTTCTCTTCATTCTGAGCCTTTGTCGCTGATTCGTTTCTCCCTCCCCACATCCTGTAGGCAGTCCTTTCCCATGTTCTTTCTCAGAGGGCAATGTAATAAGAAAGAAGACAGGGAGGAAGGAATATCTCCAGGAAGAAAGATCCAGCTGAAGGGATTTGGTTTGGGGGAGAAGGGGGGGCAGCAGTTGAAGTGAACACATGCAAAGACAATACAGTGACCCATAGGTATAAGGATATAGTGACACCATAAATAAGCGAATCAGCGAAACACTTCCCTCCTTCTCTCTCCTCTTTCCTTCTTCTCCCCACCTTCCCTCTCTCCTCCCTCCCATTCTTCTGAGCACTCTCACTTCCTCTCACAGCTTCATAAAAACTGCATCCTGAACTTTGCTAACATGCTGCTTTACAATTTAAAGAAACTTTCGTATAGTGATGCAATCTTCACAACCACCATGGGTGTGAGTAAAGCAGATATCTACTAATATCCCCACTTTATGGACAAAACTCTGAAGGTCGGAGGGACTTTGAGCTCCACGAACCATAAGTGGAAAGTGTCAAAACCAGAGTTGGGACCCAGGATCGTCCAAATTTATGTCACTACATGCTTTATGCCTTCAGGAAGCCTCACTGTTCACTTTCTGTGTATTTCCTGTCCTTTGCCCTTTCTTCCCTAATGTGTCCACAGACCTGTTTCCTGGGGTGCATTATTTTACTGTGAATTAATTCCCTGCATCTCTTCCTTGAGTGTATGCTTTTTGTAAAGCAATCATATCCAATTTTCCAACCTCTAATGGAATAGTAATAGCTACATTTCAGAAAGTAATGAGTAACACTTATGCAGATGGATTGCTCTTCCCTGCCAGCTTGTCCAGGGGGTTACCGAAATCCTTCTCCTCTTTGTCCCGTTAGGACAGCCAGTTTCAGAGCATCAGCTTTCTCTGTATGCTTTAACATGTCTCAAAACACTCCGGAAAACTGGATGTGGTGGCACACATCTGAACATGGAAGCAGGACGATCAAGAATTCGAGATCCTCATTGGCTATTATAGTAGTTTGAATGTAATTGGCCCCCATAATCTCATAGGGAGTGGCAGGCACTATTGGGAGGTTCAGCTTTATTGGAGTGGGTATGGCCTTGTTGGAGGGAGTGTGTCACTGTGGGGCAAGCTTTGAGGTTTCCTATACGCAGGATACTGTCCAGCGTGTCAGTCAACTTCCTGTTGCCTGTGAGGAGTAGACTCTCAGCTACTACTCCAGCACCACTTCTGCCTGCATGCCATCATGCTCCCCATCATGATGATGATGGACTGAATCTCCAAAATGTAAGCCAGCCACCCTTCCTTTATAAGAGTTTCTGTGGACATGGTGTCTCTTCATAGCAATAAAACCCTAACTAAGTGTACAAGTATATGTATACATATATTTGGAGAGGCCAGCCTGAGACATATGAAACACTGTCTCAAAACACTGAGCTCTGTTGGTCAATGAACTAGATAAAACATCCCAAATCATTGAGCACCTCACCTCACAAAATGCATGTTAATTTCTCCAGTGCTCTGTTTTGTTCAGTACTATCTATAAGAGCAGAATCTCTTCACCTTACTCATTGAATAGAGGCTTCTGGGGACAAGGAACAGATTTTCATCAATTGCAAGATCATGAGTCTTATTTTTACTAAAAACCCAGATGAAATTTCCTCAGTCTTAAAGTTTTCTATTAAACTTACTTATTAGTGTGTGTGTGTGTGTGTATGTGTGTGTGTGTGTGTGTGTGTGTGTGTGTGTCAGAGCTCAACAAGTGGGCAGAGTGCCATGGTTCAAGTGTGGAGGTCAGAGGCCAACATGGGGGCGTTTGTTCTCTCCTTCTATCGTGGGGTCTGAAGGATTGAACTTGGAGTGTGAACCTTATTGGCAAACACCTTACCTGATGGTCTATCTCACTAGCCCTTTCTGTCCCAGAGATCTTTCCCTAGGTGCACGCAGTATACTTAAATTCCAACTCTGAAGACTCAATTACATAGAGGGTAAGGTACTCACTTGGGGTGAGCAGCAGCTATTCTGGAGAACTCATTGTCCCACATTGGTCTCCCAAAGGAGGTCTTCTGTTTCAGACCTGTCAGGACGTCAGTGGCTTTGTCAAAGTTTAATGCTGCATGACCAGCCTGGAACCAGAGAAATATAAATTAGAAAAATCAAGTTTGACAGCTGCCTCTTCTTTTGGCCACTTTGAAACCTTTGGTGTGAGGATGAGGCCAGGTAAGAAATGATAAGGAATGCACTATATTTTGTCTTAACATTTGATATTGGAATCAGCGTTTCATTTGAACTCACAATGTCGCTATCCCAGCCAGTGAGAAAGAGACGGTAGTTTAGGAAATCCATTTTGCCTAATTCCTCCATCTCTTGTTCCAGGGAATTCAATAAGTTGTTGAACCAGGCAAAAGCACCTGTCTCTCTGCAGATCCAGTAGAAATAGATCTGAAATCAGCAAAATAGTCCATATACCTTTATTAAGTATCCTTCACAATGTACACTGTGATGACAGGGGTGTGTGTGTGTGTGTGTGTGTGTGTGTGTGTGTGTGTGTAAGATACACATATAACACATAAGTAAATACATAGACATATCTGTGTTTGTTGACCAAGTCTAAGGGTAATGAATCACATTTACAGAGTAGAAGGCTTTTAGTTTGAATGCCCAGAGTTCTGACAAATTCTCATTACAGAAGGAACCTAAAAAGGTCATGTTTGTTACAAGGAGATCATTATGTTCAACAAAAGAAGTCACATTCAGAAAGCCGAATATTGCAAGGCTTGTCTCATATAAGAAACATGAAAACAGAATGAGAACTATTTGGGGAAAGGGGGGGGCTACCAGGAGAGGGGCTGGAGAAGATGAAGGGGGTGGGTGAATATGCTCATAGTAAACGATATACTTTAATGGAAATGTCATTATGAAATAATGAATATAATATATAATAATATAATATAATGAATATAAAATTAAAAAATGAAAAATTTTAAAGTAAAAATAAATAAAAATAAAACTGCAACTTAAAAAGAATTTTGTGAGCTGAACGGTGGTAGTGCATGCCTTTAGTCCCAACACTCGGGAGGCAGAGCCAGGCGGATTTCTGTGAGTTCGAGGCCAGCCTGGGCTACAGAGTGAGATCCAGGACAGGCACCAAAGCTACACAGAGAAACCCTGTCTCGAAACCAAACACAACAACAACAACAACAAAAAGGATCGTGTGTTCATCTGACCACTACTCTGGATTCAGGTACACTGACAAAGAGAAGGGATCACTCGGGTTTGGGGGTTTTTTGGGGGGAGGGGAGGGTGTTGTTCTGTTTTCAGTATGAGATGTGAGTTCTTTTATTTATTTTTTATCATAGGCCTTAAAAAGTATTCTGTCCAAAGCCGGGTGATGGTGCACGCCTTTAATCCCAGCACTCAGGAGGCAAAGCCAGCCTGGTCTACAGAGTGAGTTCCAGGACAGCCAGGGCTACACAGAGAAACCTTGTCTCAAAAACATAACAGACAAAAAATATTCTGTCCAGG
>CABHPH010140432.1:10469-22559 GCA_902168325.1 Peromyscus nudipes
GAATTACAGTCATTTGTGGGCCTCCATGTGGGAGCTGGGACCAACCAGAACAAGAGCAGCAAGTGCTTTTAACCACTCAGCCATCTCCCCAGTCCCCAAGAAATGTCCTTTTAAAGGGGAAACTTCCAGCCAGGCAGTGGTTGTGCACGCCTTTAATCCCAGCACTCCAGTTTCTTAAAATGTTGGTAACCATGTCTTTATCTTAGTTTGGGTTACAAGAACAATTCCAGGGCCTTAAGCACAGTGAAAAAGCACTCCGCCACTGAACCAGCCACATCCTCAGTCCCAGTTCACCCTTTCAATAATCACTGTGTACACAAAACAAAATACATTTGTGGGTAAACTCTGGCTCAGGTCCTCTGTTTGTACCCTCCAATGTAGACCCATGCTAGTGGTTCCAGAGCCCTATTTCCCACAGTTTTGTCCAGCACTGAAGAAACTCCTCTTCCAAAATCATTTTTATGCCTTTGGGGTGAACATCATGACAATTTAGTTCTGCACTCAGGTAGAACAGAGCTTTTATCACTGCAATGGCAAGTGTATATTTCTTTACCTTTGTAATCACAACCTTCTGCTGGGAGCGATAAAAGCGAAGGATCCTTTCAAAGATATAGAGAGCAATCGGTGCAAGGATCCACTTCCAAGACTGCACAAAAACAGGGTAAAGAATGAAATTACCCTTAAATCTCTCATTCAGGACTTATTCGTGTAGCATTTCATTTCTCTGTTTAATGCATGTGTATCAAGTTCTCTACTGTGTATCATTATCAAGTCACTGATTTCAGGAATGTTTAGGAAGGAAACAAGCCCCAAACAATAGTTTTGTTTCTCGTTCTGTCATTAATAAAATAGAGCATCCCCTGAAATTTACAGGTCATATCAGGGAGCAAATGCAAATGGCAAAAATAAGGCATAAGGGTACATGTGTATGTGTGTGTGTGTGTTTTAAATTATATTTCAAATTTAAAAAGTTGAAAATCTAAGAAAATGTGGCCATATCATGAAAAAAGTAAATGCACAATAGAAATAAATGATTAAATACAAAACTAGGAAGAAATGTGTGGGAGGGTGTAGAGTATATGGTTGGTGCTACAGGTAACAATACACCACCAAACAGCAAAAGGAAGTAGACTCTCTAAAACACAGTGTTACTTCAGTCTGTCAAGGTGGAAGTCAACCTTTAGCAGTAATGTCCAGAATTGACTGGGATTTGGAGCAATCCACGCGTTCACGTGTAACTGATGGATGTTGACAGCATCTTCCCAGAGGGTAATTTGCCAGCACATCTCAACGGTGTCAAAGTATTCCCTCTCTTTGATGCTGGAATTTACTTCCAGAAAATAGAAATTGAAAAAAAAATAACAAGGGTGTGCATAAACCCCATGGCAACTATACTGACCAAAATATTTACTAAGAAAAAAATGACCAAAATGGCACAGACAGATTTTTTTAAAATTTTTGAAAGGAATAGTTGACAATAGAGGAAGGACTCCATGACATAGATAGGATTGCCTCAGGTTGTAGAAATATATTAATTTTTAATTCACTTCTATTGTATGTTTTTAAACTATCTTTAATAAATAAATGTTATTTTTCTAATTTTTAAGTGGTAGATGTGTTAAGACTATCTTTTTATAACCAAGTGTGGTGGCACACACCTTTAATCCCAGCACCTGAGAGGCAGAGGCTGGCAGATCTCTGTGAGTTTGAGGCCAGCCTGGTCTACAGAGTGAGTTCCAGGACAGCCAGGGTTACACAGAGAAACCCTGTCTTGAAAAAAACAAAACAAAACAAAACAAAAAACAAGTATCTTTTTGTAAATGTTTGTGGAAGAAACATTTGGGTAGCAAAACTGGTATCCTCACTCAGGATACTTCACAGCCAATCAAAGTAACTCCTGAATTTAAGTACACCTCAAAATAGGCCAATCTAATGTCGCCAGCACTATATGGAGAAGATACACTGGTGAGCAATATCCTCCCCTGGATCCCATGAAGAGCAAGGCATCTAACAGCGTAAGAGCAATGGCAAGCCACCACTGACCTGCCATCTGACCATTTCATATGTGCATCAAGGGACTGAAAAGGCAGAGAACTACCAACTGTCTCAGAGGCTTCAACTCAGTTAAGCCCCCACTATTGATAGGATCCACTCTAATCCCATCCATCTGTCCCTCCACCCATTCATCTGTCTAGGTCTGATCATGCGATTGACCTCCACGGGCTCCCTGGTCCTGCGCCTCGCCCCCGGGGAATAGACTCAATGCTAAAGCTCTGCTCAGTTAATGATGCTGTGGCTTTGCTTGAGCCATCTTCAACAGCTCTCCAACAGGATTTGTTAGCTGGCTGCCACAGATATCTCTTTGCAGCAGTATCATCAGCCCCTGCCTCTGCTTCCAGTAAAGTCACCCTGAAATTCTTCAAGTTCACTGTGGCCTCTTTACTTCTTTGTAGCCACTCTATAACCACATAGATAGATGGTAGATACTTTTTAAAAGATACTTTTAAATTACTTGACATATTAGTCAGGACCCCAAAGTCTCCTAACAGAATGCATTGACCAGGTTGTGGAGAAATACTCCTATATACTGGTAAGAATATACACATTTGTAAATACTTGTAGAGAGTCATTAGGCAGTGTTTTCTAGACTTGAAAATTCTGATTCTGGGGGGTTATTCCATAAGTTTACTTGCATATATGTTTAATGACATGTATTAGGCTGTTAATTATATCATTACTTGATAGAACCAAATATTGGAAACCAGTGTCCAGCAGTAGGAATAATTCATATAGTAAGATGTTCAGTGATGATAAAAAGAAAGAGGGATCTTATAGGGACTTGTCATGTGGGCCACATGTCAGAACCACAGATGGATACATTTGTCTTTTTCTACAATGTAAGAATTTGTTAAATAGCAATAAATTCACAAGCTACTGTAGGTTGTGCTTTGAGAAGTAGTCTTGATTTCCCTTAATACCAGGCTATTGGCAAACACCATTCATATATTTCCATCTTAGTTATTAATATTAATTCTTAGATAGCATATTATATGTGAGAGGCCAGCTGGGAGACTGGCTCCCACATTTTACCCCAGGGTACTCTTGAGGAGTGAGGGGTAAGAGATTTAGATAGAAGGATAGAGGGGAGAGAAAGACAGAAACAGGATAGCTTCGGGAGGGCCTGGATCCTTATCCACTGGCCCCTTCTGTCTCCTCTAAGGGCTTTTTATAGGAATGCCAAGGGGTGGAGCAAAAGACCTCCCCTAGCACAGCCAAGTGCAGACCCTTTCCAATCACCTAGTAACCACGCACATAGTCAAGCAATCCTCTAATGCAGCTCGGCTGAGTAAAGCAAGCTCAGATCTCACTAGAAACCTTTGTGGACCTCCACAATTATAAATCATATAGTCTATGAATTTATCTATTCATATCATTTAAAGATTTAATCATTTTCAGAGTACTTTGAGGCATCACAAGTTGTTTTTCTAGTTCCACTGATTCCTCAATGTAGCAAACATTATGAGCAAGCTAAGGTAAACTATATCAATGATAATTAGCAGAGGATATACATTTAATTCCCTGAGGTTATGTATTTATATTTTTATTTACTTATTTTTGGTTGTGTTGAGAATCAAATCCAAGGCCTTGTGCATGTATCGATTCTCTTGTCTCTACCTCTCCAGTGCTGGGATTACAAGTGCGTGCAGCTGTGTCCCACTTCTTAGGTAGGTGCTGAGGATCTGAACTCACGCCCTTCACCACTGAGCTATAAACACAACCCCTGGAACTCAGTCTCTCTCTCTCTCTCTCTCTCTCTCTCTCTCTCTCTCTCTCTCTCTCTGGCATTTGTGCATGCATGCAAGCACACACGTGTATATGCATAGGCATGTGGTGACCTGATATCAATGGGGTAACTTCCTCAATCATTTTCCACCTTATTGTTTGGCACATTCTCTCACTGATTTTAAAACTTACCAATCTGACTAGCTGCACAGCCAGCAAGCACTAGGGATCCTCTCGTCTCTACCTCCCCAGGCCTGGGATTCCAAGTGCATGCAGACATGCCTGACTTGTGATGTGGGCACTGAAGATCTGAGCTCATCCTTATGCCTGTGCAGCAAGCACTTGACATGCCGTCATACAAACTATGAGATGATAATTGGCAAGCATGCTAGAACATTAAAGATAGCCTGCTCCAAGGATGCTTTGATTTTTCTCCATGAAAATTTTACTGTGATTTCACAGCTGAACTTTGGAACAATACAGTGGTCAAGGGTTTCATCTTTGGGTTCATAAAAAACCTAGACTTGAATGAAAGCTCCATTAATTATTGATGGTGACTTTACTTCATCTTACAGAATCCTTTCGTCCCAAAATGGAGATGCAAGAAGTACTTACCTCAGAGATCATCTGTCTCAAGCAGCAGAACTGGACATAGTAAATATTATCAATAACTTTACTTCTATAGGGAGGTCACACAGCATGTAGCAATTAATGGTTGCTACATGCTATAGCAATTTCTTTTTCAAGAGTCCCGGTAATTGCCTGTTGCAGATGACTCTTTTGGAAGATCATAGATATCTTTTATGGTAAGGAACCAACAATGTCAATACTAACAAGGGTAGCAGTAGTAAAACAGGAGTCAGTCCTTCTCCCACGGCTTACCTCAGGGGGGTGCCCCACAAAATGAGGACGTCTGCAACTCCACTCATACTTATCCCACTCAAGAAAGGAATTTGAGCAGTTGTTGGGATGACTTTCCCCTATGCTCTTCTCTGTTTGACCCCGGACAATCCCACTGAAACATACGAGGGAGGACAGTTTGCGATCATGAATTATCCAAGACCAGGGCCGGGACATGAGAATGAGAGCTGAAGACCTTACCCCAGGCCATGGGTCCCTAAGCAGATGATATAGACGATAAAAAGGTGATGTGTATACCAGAAGAGCTCAAAATAATTCCTACGGATCAACTCCACAGCTGAAGTTACCATGAGAACCAAGGTTGTTGTGGCAATCACCCCAGTAAGGCCAGCAACACTGGTAAATGTTGCATACATCACTGTCTGCAAAAGGAGAGATGTCAGCCTGGCACAAAATCCCCCAAGAACACCATAATCTTCTTGATCATGACCAGATAGATACCCAGGCTTTTCCATTGAATCACCTCACCGTGTTTGGAGACTGGATGGGATTTAGCCAAGAATCTCCTTCTTTCTCATGAGATAGGTTGGAGAGAACAGAGGCAAGAGATCCATCCATGGCCTGCTGGCTTCTGCTGTAGCGTTCGAAGTTAAATAGGTGTGCAATGACATGAATAGCTAAGTGGAAAGATGGGAAGTGTCAGGGACATTATGGCAGCCACACCCCTCTGAAATAAGAGACCTCTGCCTATAGTGCCCGGCAGAATCCTGAGTCCACAGCATGTACTCAACACAGAAAGGCCCAAGACCTCCCTCACCACCCTCCATTCAGTTCCCAAAGGAATAGATTATATACTCCATGAATATGGGTCTAAAAAGGTGTTTCATAAAGAGTTCCAGGTGTTCGTTAAATATTTTCTAATGTTTATATGCACAGGCGAATGACACTGTGCCTCGAATCACCTGTTGTCCTTGGTTGCATGCTTTGCCTGAGTTACCTGTGAATATGCAGATCATATATGCCACCAACTTATGAAAGATGAGGTTGTGATCCAATGGCTTTCTCAGTGTGCAGTTGCAAAACTACAAATGCAAAGTCATCCTGGTCAGGTGTCACCAGCCAGTCTTAATGAAATTCCACCAACATGTCTGCCTTAGCCACAGCATACCAGTACCCAACCATCCTCATCCACCAAAGGAGACCTCTGGGTTCCATTCCTAGGGACTTGGTAGTGAACTGTTCAGGGACTGTTTCTTTAATGTGAAAGCTGAGCTAAGCACAGCCAGAACTCACCGAGCAGGTACCCCTCAGGAAGGAGAGCAGATTACGACACACAGGAAGCAGGATCACCATGCTGTTAAAATTCAAGCAGAAAGCAGATGCTCGGGCAAAGGCCAAGGCAGTCTGGAAGAGAGGAGAAAGGAGAGACTGCTACTTTATCTCAGCATCTAGCAGGTGAGGACTGGTCCAGTCCAATTTTCTAAGATGAGCAAATGGACATTGGAGTAACCAGCATACGAGGCCAGTCTCTTTGCCCAAGGGAGAAAATGGGCTGAACTTACTAACTGGAATTGAGACTCAATTCCCATGACAATGTTGGGTGATATATTTACTAATGTGAACACGAACAAGATTCAGTAATTCCACATTAGCAAATACAGTCTGTGGATGCATTATTTTGCAATAGATACTTTTATTTCATGTATTTAACTATAATTTTATTGTTTGTCCTTTATAAAATAGCCTTGGCGATCATATATACTTTTATATATTTTAACTAAAGCTTATATTTAAAGGTACAATTATGGATGATGACTATTTTATTCTTTTTTGTACATTTTCTAATGTTGAAATTTTAAGAAAGCAGTACTTGCTTAGAAAATAAAAATTTAGCCAGTTGTGTAAGACATATTTAAAATGGAACACTTGGAGCAATATTCTTAAACATAGCTAGAGATAGAAGGGAGAGCCTTTCTTTGCTCAGTGCTGTGCCTGGGACACAGGGCCTAGGGAAGCATTGTTCCCTGAGGAAGTGTCGTTTCTAAGTGCAGAACTTCAGGATGATTTCCTTGAGTGACCAGGGAGCATAAAGCAAGAACAGCAAAATGTCTAGGCTGCTCATGGCAGCTAAACTCAACCTCTCAACTCTGTACAACTGGTCTCCAAGTTGCTTTATGTTTTTTTGGACTGCTATCTATGAATTATGGCAATCTTATGGTAGTAATTGGGTGGGGGAGCAGCTAGAATATTTTTCATTGCACTTCAGCTCATTGGAGAGTCTTACATGTATGCCTGCAAACAACTAAACAGACAAGTATGGGTGAGAATTCACAATTTCTTAATCTTTTAAAATAATTATTAATGCATACCTCTCACACTCATGGATTGGGACAATCAATATTGTTAAAATGGTTATATTAATGAAAGTAGCCTACAGACGCAATGCAATTCCCCTCATGGTTCCAATGACATTCTTCACAGAACTAGAAAAAAACAATCTAAAATTCATATGGAAGTACAAAAAAATCCTGAATAGCCAAATAAATCCTTAGCAGAAAGAAGAATGCTATAGGTATCACAAAACCTGATCTCAAATTATACTACAGAACCATAACAACAAAATGGCATGGTAATGTCACAAAAACACATATAAAGGGATGGCGAAATGGTGAAGCAGGTAAGCACATTGCTATGTTAGCGTGAGGAACTGAGTTCTAACCCCTAGCACCCATGTATAAAGCCAGGCATGACAGCAACATCTGTAACTACAATGCTTGAGGAATGTGGGTGGAGACAGGAGTATCACCACAGCTTGCTGGCCAGCAGCCTAGCTCCAGGTTCAGTGAGAGACTCTGTCTCAAAGGAATAATGTGGAGAGTGATAGAGCAGAAGACCTGACAGCTCCTGGCTTTTGAACAGAAGTACTCATACCTATACACACAGATGCACCTATACCACACACAGAAAGTAAATGATTTTATAAAACAGCTATAGGCTGGTGTAATAGAAAAGAGGACCCAGAAATAAACTCATATACCTGCCTGCACCCAATATTTGACAACAGTGTCAAAAACACATATTGGGGGAAAAAATCAGCCTAATGGTGCTGGAAAAACTGGATATACATCTGTTGAAGAAAGAAACTAAATCCATATAACTTACTCTGAACAAAAATATCAGTTCAAAATGGATTAGAGACCTGAATTTAAGGCCTCAAACTCTCAATGTGGAAGACACAGGAAGACACTTCAAGATATAAGTATGGGCTTTCTGCAAAAGACTGTAGTAACCCGGGACATAAACCCCAGAATTGAAAGTTGAATCAGATGAAATTAAAAGGTTTTTCAGGGGCTAGTGAGATGGCTTAGCTGGTAAAGGTGCTTACTGTTAATCTGAATTTGATTCCCAGGACATACATGGTGGAAAGAAAGAAAGGACTCTGGCTGTAGCTTGCATGTGTCTCTCTGTGTGTATCTGTCTGCGTCTGTGTGTATCTGTCTGCGTCTGTGTGTATCTGTCTACGTCTGTGTGCATGCAGGCCGTGAAAGGAGAAACGACTGTGGGGAAAGAGCAAAAGATCTTAAGGAAGGTGGAAGAAGGAAAAAATGAGAGAGTGATGGATTACATGTGACATGAAAGCAGAAGAGGAAACATTTCAAAAGAGGGAACCAGCAAGTTGGGCATAGGGGAGATTGGGGAAGGCTCTGCAGGAGGAAGGGGAATAAGAACAAAGTAAAATTGACATATGTGTAAGAAACCGCCATCATGAAAACCCTTTATTTCTTTATATGGTAACTGGAAAAAGGAAGGAAGCGAGGGAGGGGGTGGGGGAGAGGGAGAGAGGGAAGAAGAAATGTATTCAACTTAAAAAAAACAAACCAACAACCATTTTTACATACAACCTAAACCCAGGACAGGGTAACCTCAGTGAAGCAAGCCAGGTCAAGATCGCCTGGTGTCCACACTGGCTTTGAACGTAGGCAGCACGGTGAACAAAGCTGTCCTACTGCTTTCCATTTCAGACTTCACATGAGCCATGTTCTCTCCCTCTGCTGAGTCACACTCTGCCTGGGTTTGGTAGAGACAGCCTGTTCCATTGCAGATGAAATTGTCTCTGCTCATCTCAAATCTCTTGCCTTTCCACATTGGCTCCCACAGTGTACTTATTTGAGTCACAGAGGATTCTTGAAGCTAAAATTGGCAAGTAAATTGAAAATACAGGACTGTAATTTCCCATCTCCACATTCTGTGGCAGTTATCCATCCAAGATAAATTCTTTTTAGAAACAAACAAGCAAACAAAAACAACTTTTATTTCACCCAATTGCAGAATGTGGAACTATTCCAATGTATATTCATTTCTCTCTATCAACCAATATTATTGAAATCCTGTGGTCAGTAAGACCTCATTTACTGTGGGTTTAAACTCCTCCTTCTGCTCCTTATCTGCAGCAATTCATAGTTAATTGAGTGGTTCTCTATTCTCCCAAGGTGAGCATGAATTTTAAAATTACCCTATGTAAATGATTCAATCAATTATCGTCTATTAATATAAAGGCCTGATAATTCTCTTCAAACATGAAACACAGTGGTGTAGGCATTGTAGATATTTAAAAAGCTAGCTTTTCAAACTTAAGCTTGATCATTTTAAAGTTTTCTTTTGTACCAGTATATTGTATGTTGATCATATTCCCTCCCTACCCTCCTACCCTTCTTTCCCTCATCTCTCCCCTGCCTTTTATTCCTCTTCCCCCCCCCACCAGTTTTACTTCTACTTTCCTGTCATCTACACATGTGTGGTTTTATTTCTTCACATAAAACTAAAGACCTGCCAATGAAAGAAACCAACACATTTGCCTTCCCGGGGCTGCTTTGATTCTCTTAATATAGTTATATTCAGTTACATCCATTTTTCTGCAAATAACCTAATTCTGTTTCTTTGTAACAGTCGAAAGAAGAAAGCCATTTGTTGTGTATACACTGCATTTTGTTTGTCTCTCCTTCTGCTGACAGACCACAACGGTTTATGCCTGTTAAATGGAGTCTCTCCATTTCAAGCATCTGCCTATTTGGATAATGCAAACATGATTTCAAGATACCAGCTTGAGGTCCTTGAATGCAGAGTTGGGGAAAGATGCTTACTATTGTAAGCTGGGATGAACTGGCTCCACTAAGATCACAGAAAAAGATATCAAAAAAAATTTAAAAAAAATATCAAAGGCACATTGAGTGTGGGAAGTGATTTCCACCCAGTATCTGTAGTGTGATCCTTTTTTGACTGAATTAAAAAAAAATGTGAGTCCCACCGTATTTGTAGACATATACATTAAACAAAAACAACTTTCACTATATTAAAATTAAAAAGTAAATGAACAATATTACCTACCTTGGAACAGAAACAAAATGTGTGCCTGATGCATTTGTGAATACATCAGTGTGACTGTTTAGCACATGCAGCAATCTATTAATAGTGCTGATCTCTGGGGAGTGGGATGAAAGGGGTTTTCACATGTTACTGACACACTTTGATCTCACTGAAAGCAGCATCATTTATAGTTCATCTTTATTTTTTATTGAAAATAGATTTTCTTCCAGGGGCTGGAGAGATGGCTCAGTGGTTAAGAGCACTGGCTGCTCTTCCAGAGGTCCTGAGTTCAATTCCCAGCAACCACATGGTGGCTCACAACCATCTATAATAGGATCTGATGTCCTCTTCTGGCATGCAGGTATGCATGCAGAGCACTCATACATAAAATATAAATAAATAGAATTTTAAAAAAGAAAATACTTTTTTCTCACATAATATATCCCAATTCCCCTCTCCTTACTCCCCCCAGCTCTTCCTCACCTTCCTTCCCTTCCAGATCCACCTCCTTTCTGTCTCTCACTAGAAATAAGCAAGCTTCTAAGTGAATATATAATATAGTATAATATAATATAATATAATATAATATAGATAAGATAAAACAAAAACTATACAATGAAATAGAACAAAACAGAAAGAAAAGAACTCAAGAAAAGGCACAAGAAACACAGAACATGAGACCCTGGAACACTTGATCCTAAATGGGATGTCCCCCATCAAATCCCTCCCCTCAGGGCTCAGGGAACCCTGCAAAAGAGGAAGCAGAAAGACTGTAAGACCAGAGAGAATGGAGGCTACCAATAAAACAAGGCTTTCTAAACACAATAGGACCAATGCACATACAGACTCACTGAGACAGAGGCATTATGCAAAGGGCCTACATGGGTCTCTACCAGATGGGGTCCTAGAGCTGGAAAGAGAAGTGGACACAGCCCCCATCCTTAACCCAGAAGCTATCTCCAATTGCTAACCACTTGCAAATGGAAGTTGTTTCCCCCAAGGGCGTCTCACTAGGGAAACAAACTACTCTTAAGTGTAGGCTGGCTGCATGCCCAGCAGGAGATGGCCAACAGAGGACAAACTCAGTGGCATCTTGGAGGTTCCTTGTCTCAGAATGTCCCATCAGGACTTTTAAAAAAATATTTATCTTATTTAAAAATTTTAAATACATTCATACATGTATACCCTACAGGTCCTTTGTGTATATATTATGGCTTCCGGGTTAGTGTTTTTATGCAATTCCTGAGTGGTTCTCTATGCCTATAATTCATTTTTAAATAAAGCTTTAAAAATCGAAGCAGCCACAGGATATCAGTATGATTCATTTCTCTGCAACTGACTTTTGGTCATGAAGTAAGCAAGTTCTTAATAACTAGTCATATTTATTGCATCGTCCTATTAATATAAAGCTATTTTAAGACAAATTAACACTTCCTTTGGAGTTCTAGTTTCTAAAAGGGGATAGAGAATGAACTTTTAAAATAGAAAACAGCAGGATGAAATAAGCAATGAACAGAACATTCAAATTCACTGTGATCTCAACATGTGTCCTTTGATTATAATGAGAAAAAGGTTTTTTAAAGGAGAGCTTCCTTTACATGTGAACACTGAGTGAGTCTTTAGGGAAAGCTATTGAAATAAAGCGATGTCAAGAAGAAAGTGTTTTAACAAATCCCCTATCTGTTACTCCATAGTACAGAGAAGTGGAAAGCACATTTTCTCTCCTAACCAGGTAGGGCCCAGGTGCGCCCCTCTGAGAAGAAACTGCCTCACCTCCAAGTTTCCACCTGGCCATCTCCAAACCGGTGCACTCAGCTAACTCCCACCCCCCTCTTCTGTACTTGACCTGGCACCTTTCCAGCCAGCCTACTCATCTCTGTTCTTACCTGGAGATAATCCAGTGTTTCTGTAGACCTTGGGTTCTATAGCAGTGTACGGCCTCCCTTCTAGCCTCCCAAACCCCTGGGTAGCCCTCTTTTTTCACAGGGAGGCATTAAGCCACAGCAGTGGTTTCCAAGTTTTCCTTTTAATTACTTTTATTTGTGTGTGTGTGTGTGTGTGTGTGTGTGTGTGTGTGTGTGT
>CABHPH010140432.1:22959-38629 GCA_902168325.1 Peromyscus nudipes
GTTTTCCTTACTGGGCCCGAGGAGTGTGCACACTGTCAGATGTAGCAAATTAGAACTTCACATGAAGCCAGGCATGGTGTTACACACCTTGAATCCCAGCTTTCCGGAAGCCAAGAGGCAGATGATACCCTGTCCCAAAAAAAAAAAAAAAAAAAGTCTTGTGAAAGTGAATATCTTTGTATACTTATGTATATAACTGGAGTGGAGTGTCTATATATCAGCGTGGCTCATCATTCACCTGAAATTCAAATTTGAATGAGCATCTGCATTTTCCCCCTGGTAAACCAGAAGAAATCAAAGAGCTGGGTCAGAAAGGAGCAGCAATGGAAGGCTGTAACAAACAACATCAACAACAGAAGGAAACAGGAGGCAGGCCTGCTGGCCCCTGCCTATAATCTCAGCTGTTCGGGAGGCTGGGCCATGAGGAAGGCAAGAGTGAGGCCATCGTGGGACACATAGGAAAACTATGTCTGAAAAAAGGAAAACAAAAAGAAACACCCAACATAGAAACTGTCCACATCACAAGGACAGTACTCACCCCAAGAATTTCTCTTGTGTAAAAGTACTTGTCAGACTTCTCATAATTCAGGAAGGCATACACAAACAGAAAAATGTTGAGCCCCAACCAAGAAACCTAGAAGAAAAAACAAGCAAGTAACATGAAGGAATTGGGAAAGATGTACAGAAGGGTTAGGAAATAATATGGACATCTTGAGCATTTTGTGTTCATCCATTTTCATTTTAAATTAATATAATCCTGCTATTATCCAACCTGTTTTCAGAGTGGACAATCTGAGACATGCATCAGATGCTAATGAGGATGGTCAGCAACCTGAGGCCCATGGCCCACACATGGCTCATCATCAGATTTACATGTCCTCCAAACTCAGAATGTTTGCAATTTTGTTTTCACTTTAAATGGTTGAAAACATCAACAGGATAACATATGACATAAAATATATATACATGAAACTCAAATGTCATTGACTATAAATAAAGTGGGATTGGCATTTCTACTCTTTTCCATATCGTTTATGGAGGTTTTCATGATGCTGTGGTGAAGCTGAGTAGCTGGAACAGAGAACAATTAGCTTGCAAAAACCTAAAACACATGTCCAGCTTTCTTTAGAAACATCTGCCAGTTCCCGGACTGGCTGGAGCTTTCAAACTATCACACCTAGAAGATGGCACTAAGTGACCATGTGAATTTCTGAAGAAACAATAAATTTAGCATCTTTTAAACAATGCCCACTGGAAAAAGACTAAACCATTCCCAGATTGGTCTGCCTCTTTAATTATACCCTGACATATTATTTTCCTGCTTTTAGATTGTGAGACTTTTTTGCAAACTAACCTATTGTTTTGGACTTGTGTTAGCTGTAAGGACTGTGTGTGCCTGTCTAAACCTCTGCACATTGGGTAAGAGGGTAATTTGGAACCCACTATATGTTGCCATGGAGATGAATCAATTGAACTCTAGCCTAAGTTTGGAGGTGCTAGTCTGCAACTGAGCAGATCTCCGCAGCACTGGGATGCTTTCTGATACACCCCTAACCCCAAATCACTAAGAATCATTTCAGACCACTGGCAAAGTGTCTTAGCCTGGGGCATGACCCATTCGTATTCCCTAGATATAGACCACTCACAGGCCAGGAGCAGCACAGTAAAGTGGTTCTAAGTGTATTTAACATTGGAGTCAAACATCTGAGGCTCAAGTTCCAGTGCCACCACTTAGTACCTCTGTAATCTTAGACATATTGAAGTTCTTGAATCAATTCTTTCACCTATAAAATGAGGTATCTATCTCAGAGCCATGTCGTGGGGCTTGCAAGAACTAATGATTGTGAAGTGAGTAATGCAATGCTTTATGTATAGTAGTACAAGCTTAAGAAAGGCTAACTGCATGTTAAAGTTCTATCATTACCAAACTAGCTTGCTCACTCCTAACTTCCTTCTTTCTTTCTTTCTTTCTTTCTTTCTTTCTTTCTTTCTTTCTTTCTTTCTTTCTTTCTTTCTTTCTCCCTTCCTTCCTTCCTTCCTTCCTGACTTCCTGACTTCCTGACTTCCTTTCCTTTCCTTTCCTTTCCTTTCCTTTCCTTTCCTTTCCTTTCCTTTCCTTTCCTTCCTTCCTCCCTTCTTTCCTTCTTCTGTCTTTTTTCCTCCCTCCATCCCTCCTGCCTTTCCTCCTGTTCTTTTGTGTGAGAGAGATGGGGTCTCATTGTAGCTGGTTTGACCCAAGCTAGTCTTGAACTCCTAAGCTTTAGACAAGTCTTCCACTCCAGCCTCCAAAGTAGCAGGAACAACAGGCAACACATCCAATCAATTCCCTCCTGCTCCTTTGCCCAGAATTCTTTTTCAGAATTGAATGGCCTTTAGAGACTCTTTGATGACAGTGGGAAAAGACAATTGAAAGCCATAGATACTTTAAGAGTAATTAAAGAATAAGAGACCATGAATCTGAGGAGTGGGAGGTGTATGGGAGGATTTGGAGGGAGGAGAGGGGAATGGCATAAATATAGTATTCTTATATGAAATTGTCTAACAAATAAAATGGCAGGGAAATGAGTTTGGTGAACAGAAAAAAAAAGCTCATTTTGGGGATCAGAAATATTTCCAGATGTGAGATGGACACAGGAACACAAAGCTCTGTATCAGCCCATCGACACTTGTAGGCCCAGGAAGTGAATTAACAGCAACATCTGGGAGTCAGGAATTGCATTTCCCACTGGGAATGGAAAAGAAGGTGAAGCGCAAGACCTGGGGAGAAAGAGGAGTCAGAATATTCTGAGTAATATATTCACTATTTCAAACGTGGACATAGGAGTGCATACCAGAGAGAGCAAGAAGTTGAGCTTGCCAGCAGGGCTCCCAAAGGAAGGAGAGGAACTAGAAGCCAGAGAGTTAAATGTGACTCATCCCTATAAGTGATGAATTTCCCCAGCCAAAAAACAGAATAAAAGGAGGGGGAACTGCAGTGGCTTTTAGAGCAGCAAACAGCCTTTATCCGAAGCTAATCAATTCACTTGATTAGTCACCCGTCCCTTCTCCAGCTGATCTCTCGCCACCCACACCATGGAGGACCTGAAGTCTGGAAAGAATAAATAATTTGGTCAAGGTCATCCAGTAGCAGAACTGAAAGTACTTGCCAGATTTCCCTTCCCCTAAGCTAGTGATCTCTCTGTATAGTGCAGAAGGAACTAAACACGGGACACTGAGTATTAAAAATATAAATCATGGGATAGCCTGATTTAAAAAGCTCGGGTTTTCATTAAATCTAAGTAAAAATTCCTCCAAGGTCACTGCATACTTTGTCTCTGAAGCACCTGAAAAGTCCTATAGGGCTCAAGAAAAGCAATAGGAAAAAAAAAGAGTCAAGAGCCCCAGGAGAGAAATAAAAATACTCAAAGTGGAGAAGAACGTGGGAACCTCACATTTAGGTGTGACTTACAAACGTAGGAAGAATGATGTGAGAAAAAAGGTGGTGTGTATGCGAGTATGTGTCTGTGTTTGTGTGCATGCATGAGCATGTGTGTCTACATGTGCGTGTGTGTCTGTGTATGTATACAAATGTGTGTGTATATGTGTGTGTGCCTGTGTGCATGCATGTGTATGCAAGTGTGTGTATGTGTGTGTAGAAAGGGATCCCATATAGATGGAACTGTGAACAAGTTCTAGCCTGAATACCAGTGAACTGGGTTGGAGTCATAGTTTGCCAATTCACTGCGCAGTCTAGATTGATTTCCTTCATAAAACTCGGGAAACCGTGTAATGCAGTAGCTAGCCATCAGCATGTAGTTATGAAACATTTGAAGTGTGCTAATTCTGATTGAGATGTGCTGTGCATGTAAAGTACACATGCTCTTCCAAAGACTAAGAAACAATTGAACAATAGAAATTATATTGAAATTGTCTGTATTGATGACATGCTGAAAGAATGCCCATGAATTGCATCGCTCAAATCTCATCTGTTTCTTTTTATCCTTTTTAGCACAAGTGTGAGATAATTTAGAAATTCCTCAAGTGACTCATAGTATATTTCTATTGAGCATTGCTAGGTCAAGATGATCTCGAAGATCATTTTCATCTCAGGCAGTCAATTATTTTATGAAATCTTGATGGCAACAATATAGGGAAGATAGAAATGAAGACTCCATGTCAACAGTTGGAAATAAGACAGGAAAGAGAAAAAATGGAAACAAATTTCAACCGCAAGTCCTCATGGTTTGGAAACATAAACAACTGAAAATCATTTGGCTTTGTTCTCTCATCTGGCCTAGAGTTGGCTTTTTCTAAATGATAACTGGCTTTGACAAGCCAAATAATTGCTATAGATGCTTTCTCTTTTGAATAACTTCACAAATATTAACAAACATGATGTCTTCTTACTCTGATAAAATTCCTAATTAATAGGAAATGAAATACCACTTACCAGAAACAAAACTGAAAGCCAGTGGTTAGCCAGCCAGTTTCCCATTGTCAAGTGGAAGTTTGGAGCCCCCATAGGAGCAATGAGGATTCCGGAGAGCTCCCTCTTGATAAACACTTCTTTCTGTCCAGCTCAAGGTCTGAGTGTGCAAGATGCAAAAATGCACACCTACTTACAAAGCTTCCAAAAGTGAATTCTGCCTTCCTCTTCTAGATGAAACTGTGTTATCAGCTTAGGTAGACAAGCCCTGCCTATGACAACCACAGGGGTTTTCCCTGATGAGGTTTTCGCCCTTTCAGGAAATAGCAGTCTTCTTGTGTTAAATAGTCTCTCTGATAATCTTAACAAAGTGACTTCATAAAGCACTACTTTACAAGATAAGACATTTGTTTAAATTTTACACGAGAAACGTAATTAGGCGGAGACTATACACAGATTAACTACAAGAGAAGCAAAGGGGGAAGCATGTGTTTTAAGGAAGTTTCCATTTTATTTTGTTTGAGACAGATTTCATTAACCGCGCTGGCCTTAATCATACTGTGTGGCTGAGGATGACTTTGGGCTCTGATCTTCTTGCCTCCTGGGATTATAGGAGTGCACCCCACACCTACTTTATGCAATACTGGGGGGTCAAAAGTAGGACTTCTTCCACATTAGGCAAATACTCTATCAAACTGAGATACATTTCCAGACCAATGAAGCCTTTTGGAGCTGGACCGTCAGGAGCTGTATCAGAGCAGCAGCAGCCACTAGACCATAGTTCAGCTAACTCAGAAATTTCAGTAAACCAGTTTCCCTGCAGGAGGATTCCAGACTGATGGGTATGGTATGATAAGTGTGCCGAGGAGAACTTGACTGGCTGGAAGGACAAACAGAATATGAAATGTGCACCTTATTCAAAACAGACACGGAGCTTTCAAAAGTAGGGAGGTGGTTGTCCTCTAGTATGGTGGGTAAGCTAGAGCTCATTGTTGAGTTCTGGGCATTGAAATATTCCTTTCTAAAATACTAAGATACACACACAAGAGTACACAATGTGTGTGTGTGTGTGTGTGTGTGTGTGTGTGTGTAAATTACAGAATAATTGTGAAGAATTAACACCTAAGTTCTGACTTTGTGGTTTAAAAAAAAAAACAGAACAATTGTTCCCAGTATCTTCCAGTCCCTAGGGGGTTCCTCTTTAATCATGTCTCTTTTCTCTCCTTCACCACATGCAACCTGAGATTTGAGGCACTAATTCCCCTTTTTCTTTGGATGTCTCATAATTAGAAGTGCATGGCTCACAAACTCTTCACGTATTTCCATTCTGATTTTTTTCTTAGTTTGAATTTTTGTGAAAGAAATACAGCTGTATGTATGCATTGCGTGCTTCTTTCTGTGTTTTGCTTTCTTCAACAGCTTGGCTTTGGAGAGTCACACATGTTGATATAAGTAGTTGCAATTCAGTTACACTGCCTGAATCCATTCATTCATTCTACTGTTGATGGAGTGATGATGGGATAGTTTTAATGGAGTGCCACAAATACACCGCATTTTCTCTAAGGCTTATACCCAGGAGTGGAATTCCTGGATCCTGAGATTTGCAAATGCTTTTCACAGATAAGCTGGTCTAAAGCACTCATGGACCTGCCTGCTCCAAGAGTTCTGCAGAAGAGACTCACTTCCTTCATGTAAACTTTTAAGATTATTAAACTAAGCATCTTTTAATTCAACTGTTAGTACTTGCATTTTCACTATTGATAAATGTCTCCTCTGGTTTGTAGGTTTTATTTAAATCTATATTCCTATTGGCTTATTTTCCCCTGCTTATACATTTTTAGAGTTCTTTTATTGATTGTTGTTGCAGCTTTACATTTTCTTTGTCTTTTTTAAATCATGAGTGATATATGCAAGTGTGCAAGTGTGGGTGCCCATGTATGTGGTAGAGGCCATAGGTCAATGGCAAGTGTTTTATTGTCAGGCTTCAGTTGATTTTTTGGGGACAGCTCTCTCATTAACCTGAAGCTTGTGTTTTAGATGGACTAAATAGCCAGCACGCCCCAGAGGTCCAACTATCTCAGCGCAGCAGGCTCTGAGACTGCAGGCAACCCCAGCATGCAGGCTTTTACATGGGTGATGAAGATACAGTCAAGGTTCTTCATGCCTGTACAACAGCACTCACCCACTTGGCCATCTTCCCAAGCCTGTCTTTGTAGTCTTTTGCTACTGGTTTCTGATAAGTGGAAATTCTTAAGTTTTATGTGCCCTGATTCTCAGTCTTTTTCTTTATGATTTCCATATTTTGTGACTTGTTTTAGTAATCCATCATTACACAGATGTCAGGATAGTCTCATGTATTTTCTTCTAAAACTTCATGGTTTTGACCTTTCACAATTATGTTTTGGATTCATTTGTTTTCTTTTTTGATGTGGCAATCTGTAGCTTCTAGGTTTAGCATAATTCCTAAGAGTTTTTTTTTTAATTAGAGTGTATCAATTGCTGGAGTTGAATTTTTATGTACTGTGTAAAGCAGAACTTTGATGTACTAGTTTTCTACTTGGAAAACTACAAATTCCAAGATCATTTTTGAAATCTTTTCATTTTTTACTGTTATGATGTGTCAATTTTGTCATGTTTATTAATAGACATCAAATGTATATTACATGTGACTTTGTTCTTGATCTCTCTATTCAGATCTCCCTTGCAATTGCTTTAATTGCTATGGTTATATAAGTCTTATCTGACAGGACAAGCTTGCACATCTTAGAGTTCAAAAGTGTGGCTATCCTTGGCCGTTTGAACTTTTATACAAATTTTATTGCTAAGTACTTTATATTTTCATGGGATTACAAGTGATACATGTTTCAATTATGGCCATTACATGCAGATATTACTGGTTTTTACATATTGAATGTTGTATTCAGCATTACTAAATTCACTTATAAAGTATTTTGTTTTTATTTTATGTGCATGAGTGTTTTGCCTGCATGTGTGTCTGTGCCTGGTTCCCATGGAGGTAAGAAAAGGATTTCAGATTTCCTGGAATTGGAGTTGTGGATGGTTGTGAACCACCATGTGGGTGCTGGAAACTGAGCTCCGGTCCTATATAACAATAAGTACTCTTAACCACTGAGCCATTTCTCCAACTCTCACAAATTCTAATGGGATTTCTGTATTTAGGCTTCTTATTGTAGATTTCTCTAAAATGTCCAATTACATTTCCCCTCCTAATTATAGTTCCCATCTATTTTGATTCTTGTATCTCTTCTTTTTCTTGAATTACTTCATTCACTATAACTTCAAGTAAAATGTTGAACAAAGGGAGAATTTGTGTCTGTTTGTCTAATTTAAAAATTACAAAGAGGATTCATTCTGTTGACTTTTAAGTAGTATCTTTGATGTGATTTTTGAAGATACCCAGATACATATTCTTGTCTTATTTTACATTATACACAAAAGGCACTATTGCTGGGCAATGGTGAGGCACACCTTTAATCCCAGCACTTGGGAGACAGAGGAAGGAAGATCTCTGTGAGTTCGAGGCCAGCCTGGTCTACAGAGTGAGTTCTAGAACAGCCAAGATTGTTACACAGAGAAACCCTGTCTCAAAACAACAACAAGAAGAAGACACTATTAATTTAAAAGAAGGAAAGAAACCATAGCATATTTCAATGGCTTTGTTAAGGTATGATTTTATATTCCATTTAGTTTTACTCATTATAAGAGTATAGTTCAACACATAGCACATTTTATATTTATTTTTAAAAGCTGAAAATCTCTTCAACACCACAAAACTTATAAAAGTAACATTTTATTATCTGGGTAACACACCTGCACCTTAGAGTTATGCAATACAGCGTGAAATTGGAACAGCAGGTGTTAAGAGTATTTATGGAAATAATTCTTACACTAAGGCATCTAGAAATCACTTAACTATATACAGAAGTGTCCAAGAATGTGCACAGTTCATGTTGCCCTAAACCAAAGCTATATATATCAAAGATCCAATATCCCTATAGCTGTATCCCAGATACATTCATGGTCACTTCAGGCTCATTCAATTTTAAAGAGGCATGCATAGATGGAGGTTGGAGTGGGACATTGTTTTAATTACTCATCACAAAAGGGCTTATTTTTGAAAGTTGTACAGAACAGTGGAGAAGCCAAAGACCACATCTTAAAAGAGGAAACTCAAACCTGTGTGCAGAGGGTGACCAGAATTTGAGACATCCTATAGTAGGAGGAGTTAAGGACTTTAGGAAATGTGTCTTTAGAAAGAGATTTGTCATGGATAGGTGTGTATGTATAATTTACTCTTGGGTTTAGATTGTTATGTGTGTGGACATAAGGAGATGACCTAGGAATGAAGACTCCAAAATAGCACATTTTGTTTCAATATAAAGCACATTTTCCAACTCTAGTATTCAAAGAAGTAAAGAGGTAATGGCTTCATTCTTACTTGAGATGCCCAATGAAAGATAGACAGTTCCTTGCCAGTTATCTTGTACAAATATCAGCACCAGAAGGACTGTGAACTAAATATGTTTCAAATATCCTCCAACCTTCAGTGTATGATTCATCATGGTCATGAATATATAAATTTATATTTATTCCTTAAAGAATTATGAATGCTGTGCTAAATGGACCTTTGTGTCTAAGGGTGTGGGTTTCCACCTTGCACTGATGTACAAGGAAGTCAGTTGATAAGCTGGCTAGCAATGACACTGAACTAAGATAGCTGAATGATCTGAATGGAAAATTACCACTACCCTACAGCAGAAAGATTATTTAACAGGAAGATTATAGCAGCTAATTTAACTGCAATAATCATGCCTCTAATCTGAAACCTCTCTTCCTTACACAATGAAAGATATGCTATTTTTTCTTACCATCAAGCCTTTCATTTCTATAAATTCTTTAGAAATTGCTTTCCTTTCATCAGCTCCAAACATTATAACAGAGTCCATTCACCCTGTATTCTTTCACCTACCATCTTAATGTTTGCATTTCCCAGGTTTATAGATTATTGACATTGGGTAAATTGGAACTAGACTGCTTCCTGGAGACTTAGAGAGAATAATTCAGTAGCTAGTGGGTGAATTCTTATATATTCTTATATATTATATATTCTTATATATTATATATTATAAACACACAGCCCTTCCCTAAATTGACTGTTCTTTTTCCTGATAACTTGTCTCATTCATCACTTATCTTAAACTTAATTTTACACTTATAATTCTTGTATATCTCCTCCAGGAATTACCATGTAACAGATGGTGTTGACAAGTACATAGGACACTCCAAGCAACCCTTTCAAGAACCTTTAAACGAACATGATGGCTCTCTGTTGTCCCAGACCCAATTCCCCAGTCTCTTTCCTAGCACTGCAACAGAACACTAGATGCAGCCTTCACTCACACCTCCCAACATCTCCTGGGCATCCCATAGACCGTCCCCACCTAACTTCTCTCACTGAACTTGTTGCTTTGTCTGGAGATACCAACTCTAGCAAGCACACCATGCTAACCAAGGGCAGCTCTTCCCATGGCAACAAGTAGGCTGAAGACAGACCCACATCCCTCTTACTGCTCCTGAGAGCCAGTCCCCCAATTTCATTCCCAGCTCTGTAGCTAGAAACATGCTGTGGTCTCCCTTTCCTCTCTGACCCCATCCCCAAGGGATCACAAAGACTTTCTCCTCCAAACTTCCTTCCCCCAACTCATTCCAGTTAACCAGACTCCGACACCAGCAGGCATTCCACATGAACACACCAGCTGAGCAGGCCAGGAATACAGGCAACACACAGCCAATCACACTCTCCTAAAATCCACAGAGGAAACAAACCAAGGAACAAAAAACCCACCAAACAAAGACAAATCCAGAAATCAAGACCTCAACTTTTAATCATCCCAAGCCCAGAAGCGGAGATACTAGCATAAAACACAATCAACAGCCAGGGAAATATGTCTCCAGCTACCCTACCACAGCAGGCCCTTAATATTCCGACATAGCTGAAGCACAAGGAAAAGACCTTAAAACCAACAATATGAGGATGATAGAGATCCTTAAAAAGGAAATGAATAAATAAAACCCTTACACAAATCTGGGAAAATATGCCGGGCGTTGGTGGTGCACGCCTTTAATCCCAGCACTCGGGAGGCAGAGGCAGGCGGATCTCTGTGAGTTCGAGGCCAGCCTGGGCTACCAAGTGAGTTCCAGGAAAGGCGCAAAGCTACACAGAGAAACCCTGTCTCGTAAAACCAAAAAAAAAAAAAAAATCTGGGAAAATAAAACAAAAACTGAAGGAAATGAATAAATCCCTTAAACAAACCCAAGAAAACACAATTAGTGGAAATTAATAAATCCCTTAAAGAAAGCAAAAAAAAAAAAACCCACAAGCAAACAGTGGAAGAAAACAAAACTATTCAAGACCTGAAAATGGAAATAGGATCAATAAAGAAAACACAAACTGAGGGAATTCTGGAAATGAAAAATTTAGGAATCCAACAGAAACTACAGAGACAAGCTTCATCAACAGAATACAAGAGATGGAAGAAAGAATCTCAGGCATTGAAGATACAATAGAAGAAATGGATACCTCGGTCAAAGAAAATGTTAAATCTGAAAAAAAAAGTCCTGGGACAAAACATCCAGGAAGTCTGGGACACTATGAAAAGACCAAATCTAGAAATAATAGGAACAGAAAAAGAAGAAAAAAGAAACCCAGGTCAAAGGCACAGAAAATATTTTCAGCAAAATCATAGAAGAAAATTTCCTAACCTAAAGAAGGAGATGCCTATCAAGGTACAAGAAGCATACAGAACACCAAATAGGCTGGACCAGAAAAGAAATAATAATCAAAATGCTAAATATACAGAACAAAGAAAGAATATTAAAAGCTGCAAGGGGAAAAGACCAAGTAACATACAAAGGCAGACCTATTAAAATTACACCTGACTTCTCAATGGAGACTCTAAAAGCCAGAAGGGCCTGGAAAGATTGCTGCAGACTTTATTAGACCACAGATACCAGGCCAGACTAATATACCCAGCAATACCTTCAATCACAATAGATGGAAAAAATAAGACATTCCATGATAAAACCAAATTTAAGAAATATCTACAAATACAGCTCTACAGAAGATAATAGAAGGAAAACATCAACCTAAAGAGGTTAATCACACTCAAGAAAACAAAAAGAATAGTCCCAGACCAGCAAATCAAAAGAAGGGAAACACACACACACACACACACACACACCACCACCACCACCACCACCACCACCAACAACAACAACAACAATAACAACAATGACAACAACATAACAGGAATCAACACTCATTAGTCATTGATATCTCTCTATCAATGATCTCAATTCCCCAATAAAAAGACACAGACTAACAGAATGGTTGTGAAAACAGAATCCATCCTTCTGCTACATTCAAAACATACCTCAACATCAAGGATAGACCTCAGGGTAAAAGACTGGAAAAAGATATTCCAAGAAAATGGAGCAAGCTGGTATAGTCATTTTAACATATAACAAAATAGACTTTAAACCAAATCTAATCAGAAGAATTAGGGAAGGACACTACATACTCATAAAAGGAAAAATTCACCAAGATGACATTTAAATTCTTAACATCTATGCCCCAAACACAACGGCAACCAAGTTTGTAAAAGAAATACTACTACACCTTACATCACACATTGACCATTACACACAGTGGGAGACTTCAATACCCCACTCTCACCAATGGACAAGTCATCCAGACAAAAGTTTAACAGAGAAATATTGAAGCTAACAGATATTATATACCAACATAACATATATTGAAAATAACAGATATTTACAGAACATTTCACCCAAATAAAAACAATATACCTTTTACTCTGCACCTCATGGAACTTTCTCCAAAACTGACCACATACTTGGACACAAAACAATTCTTAATAAATACAAAAAATTGAAATAACTCCATGCATCCTATTAGACCACTACAGATTAAAGCTGGATATCAGAAACAACAAAAAGCATACAAATTTATGGAAACTGAACAACTATCTACTGAATGAAAAATGGGTCAAGATAGAAATAAAGATAGAACTTACAGACTTTCCAGAATTCAATGAAAATGAATACACAATATACTCAAACCTATAAGACATAATGAAAGCAGTGCTAAGAGGAAAGTTCATAGCACTAAGTGCCTACATAAAAAAAACTTGAAGAGATCTCACACTAGCAACTTAACAGCACACCTGAAAGCTCTAGAACACAAAGAAGTAGTCACACCCAAGAGGAGTAGACAGCAGGAAATAATCAAACTGAGGGCTGAAATCAATAAAATAAAGAGAACAAGTCAAAGAATCAATGAAACAAAGAGTTGGTTCTTTGAGAAAATCAACAAGATAGATAAAACCTTATCCAAACTAACTAAAAGGCAGAGAGAGAATATCCAAATTAACAAAATCAGAATGAAAGGGAAAGTAACAACAGACACCGAGAAAATCTAAAGAACCATTAGGTTACATTTTAAAAACTTGTACTCCACAAAATTGGAAAATCTAAAAGAAATGGGCAACTTTCTTGATAGATGCCACTTGCCAAAGTTAAATCAAGATCAGACAGACAATTTAAATAGACCTATAACCCCTAAGGAAATAAAACCAGTCATTAAAGTTCTCCTAACCAAAAATAAAGTGCCCAGGGCCAGATGGTTTTAGTGCAGATTCTACCAGACTTTCAAAGAAGAGCTAATGCCAATACCCCTCAAATTATTCCACAAAATAGAAACAGATAGAATATTGCCCATTAATTTTATGAGGCCACAATTACCATGATCCCCAAACTACATAAAGACTCAACAAAGAAAGAGAATTACAGACGAATTTCCCATTGAACATAGATGCAAAATACTCAATAAAATACTCTCAAACCAAATCCAAGAACACATTAAAAAGATCATCCACCATGATCAAGTAGGCTTCATCCTAGAGATTCAGTGATGGTTCAACATATGAAAATCTGTCAATATAATCCACCATATAAACAAACTGAAAGAAAAAACCCATGATCATCTTATTAGATTCTAAAAAGCCTTTAACAAAATCCAATACTCTTTCATGATACAAGACTTGGAGAGATCATGGATACAAGAAGCATACCTTCACATAATAAAAACAACGTATAGCAAGCAAAACAATGATGATTGCCAACATCAACTTAAATGGAGAGAAACTCAAAGCAATTCCACTAAAATCAGGAACAAGACAAGGATGTCCACTCTTTCCATATCTATTCAATATAGTATTTGAAGTTTTAAGTAGAAGAGTAAGACAATTGAAGGAAATCAAGGGGATACAAATTGGAAAAGAAGCCAAAGTATCATTTGCAAATGATATGATAGTATATACATAAATGATCCTAAAAATTCCACCAGGGAACTCCTACAGCTGATGAACACTTTCAACAAAGTGGCTGGATACAACATTAACTTAAAAAAAATCAGTATCCGTCCTATATACAAATGACAAATGGACCAAGAAAGAAATCAAGGAAACAATACCCTTCACAATAGCTCCAGATAATATAAAATATCTTGGGGTAACTCTAACTAAGCAAGTGAAAAATTTGTATGATAAAAACTTTAAGTCTTTAAAGAAGGAAATTGAAGAAGATATCAGGAGATGGACAGATCTCCCATGCTCATGGATAGGTAGGATTAACATAGTAAAAATAGTCAGCCTGCCGGGCGGTGGTGGTGCATGCCTTTAATCCCAGCACTTGGGAGGCAGAGGCAGGTGAATCTCTGTGAGTTCAAGGCCAGTCTGGTCTACAGAGTGAGTTCCAGGCAAGGCGCAAAGCTACACAGAGAAATCCTGTCTTGGAAAACAAAAACATAAAACAAAAAACAAAAAAAGTCAGCCTACCAAAAGCAATCTACATACTCAATGCAATACCCATCAAAGTCCCAACACAATTCTTCACAGACCTTCAAAGGGTAATTCTCAACTTCATATGAAAAAAACTGAAAGATAACTAAAACAATCCTGTACAATAAAAGAATTTCCTGGAGGTATCACTAAGATTTACTAAAGAGCTATAGTAATAAAAACTGCATGATATTGGCATAAAAACAGACACATTTATCAGTGGAATCTATTCGAAGACCCAGACATAAATCCACACACATGTTAACACCTGTTTGTTTTTTTTTTTTTTTTTTTTTTTATAAATAAGCCAGAAATACATACTGGAAAAAGAAAGCATCTTCAACAAATGGTACTGGTCAAACCAGGTGTCTGCATTTAAAGAGTGCAAATAGATTCATCTTTATCACTCTGCACAAACTCAAATCAAAGTGGATCAAAGCTCTCAACATAAAACCAGATACATGTAACCAGATAGAAGGGAAAGTGGGGAATACCCTTGAATGCATTGGTACAGGAGACAACTCACCAATCTCAAAGGCACTAAGGGCAAAAATTAATAAATAAGACCTCATGAAGCTGAAAAGCTTCTGTAAGGCAAAGGACACTGTCAAAAGAACAAAATGGCAGCCTACAGAATGGGAAAAGAGCTTCACCAACTCCACATCTGACAGAGGGTTAATATCTAAAATATATAAAGAACTCAAGAAAGTAGATATAAAAAAAACCTAAACAAATAATCCAATTAAAATGGGGGAACATATCTAAACAGAGAATTCTCAATAGAAGAATCTCAAATGATTAAGAAATATTTTTGTTGTTTTTTGAGAGAGGGTTTCTCTGTGTAGCCTTGACTTTCCTGGAACTCACTGTGTAGACTAGCATGGCCTTGAACTCACAGAGATCCACCTGCCACTGCCTTTCCAGTGCTGGGATTAAAGGCATGCTCCACCACAACCAGGTGTGCTGGGAAACACTTAAGAAATATTTGACATCCTTAGCCATCAGGGAATGCAAATCAAAACTACTCTGAGATACCATCTTACACCTGTCAGAATGGCTAAGACCAATAAAACAATTGACAACTCATGCTGACAAGGATGTGGAGCAAGGGGAACACTCTTTCATTGCTGGTGGGAATGCAAACTTATACAGCCGCTGTGGAAATCAATATGGTGATTCCTCAGAAAGTTGGGAATTGCTCTACCTCAAGATCCAACTATACCACTCTTGGGCATATACCAAAGGAAACTCTCTTCTACCATAGAAACACTTGCTCAACCATGTTCAATACAGTTTTATTCATAAAACCAGAAAGTGAAAACAACCT
>CABHPH010140433.1:0-28831 GCA_902168325.1 Peromyscus nudipes
ATTTCTGTGCTTTTTAAGGATAAGTGATATACCATTACCCATTTATCCTACTCATCTCTGTTGGGCATTATGGCTGCTTCCATCCCTTAGCCGTTCTGAATAGTATTGCTATGAACATGGCTATGCCAATATCTCCTCAAGATCCAGATCTTGCTGTCATGTCTTTTGAAATCTACCCAGAAATGGAATTGCTGGGAAGTGTGTTATTGAATTTCATTGAGGTTTATTTACCATTTTACAATCCATATCACATAGTTATCCCAATTTCTCCACATCCTCGTCAAAATGTGTCATTTTCTTCCTGTTTTTTCTACAATAGCTGTCCAGTGGGTGTGAGGTTCTGTCTTCTTATGGTTTTGATTTGTACCTTCTCCAATGATTGGTGATCTTTTCATGTGCTTGCAGATCATTGGTGAAACGTCTAAATAGTGGTCTATTCAAGTACTTTGTCCATTTTAAACCAGCTGATTTTACTTTTTTATTGATGTTGCATTTTGTTTTGCTTTGCTTATTTAAGCCTAAAAAATAAGTGTTGAAACTGGCTCATTCAATCCCTCCTACAAATGAGCAATCCGAGGTTTTAGATAAGCTGCTAGCCGGGAAAGCTGCAGACCAAGCCAACGTCCTTTAACACGTCCTTCCTTGAGCTCTTATCAGCTGTGTGGACAGGACATACATTATTCTTTGCAACAATGAATAACTTTTAAAGGAATAATTTAATATAAAATCTCTTTTGTAGAAACATCATATATCCTTTAAAATGGATCTGAATTTCCTTGGCACAATAGGGAAAGTGCAAATTTGGGAAAGTGCACCAATCTGTGTGGTTCGATCAGTCAACACACACTTGCTGAACATCTGTTAAATGCCCAGGTAACTGAAACCCTGAGAAAACAGCTCTGTATCATAATCCTTCGCTCAAAGGCAGGGCGCTTTGAACTCCGATCCTGTTTCCTCAGAATGGATCCTAAAATAAAAGGTCCTCACTAACTATAAAAATTACCGGATAAGTAATTAGGATGTGGCCCTTTAGAGATGACAGATTCAGCAAGGAGGCATATTTCAGGTTCACAATTCATTAAAGTTTTAATTCCCTACCTGATTCCCTTAATATGACCATCATCTATTCAACATTCCTGTAGCATGAATCTTGAAAGGTCTTATTAATGAAAATAAACCCAGAGCCAGGTATTGGGGTGAATGCTGAAAGATCAGAGAAACAGAACAAGCCACAGCTAACCTTGCCTTGCCAATTCCTCAGGTGATCTTGTTTCCTCAAATTAGAAGCCTCTGAGTCCTCATCCAAATGGATCTCAGCTGAACTGCTGCTAAAAGCTAAAAGCTTAACAAAGACTCTAGTTCCTGGTCCTCACGCCTTATATACCTTTCTGCTTCCTGCCATCACTTCCTGGTGTGTGTCACCATGCCTGGCTGTTCCCAGTGTGGCTTTGAACTCACAGAGATCCAGACGGATCTCTCCCTCCAGAATGCTAGGATTAAAGGCGTGTGCTACCACTGCCTAAACCTATGTTTAATATAGTGGTTGTTCTGTTCTCTGACCCCCAGATAAGTTTATTGGGGTGCACAATATGCCAACCACACATTCCTTTTTAATATCTCTTCCACCAATGTGATATAAATTGTCATGCATTTAATTTTGCAACACTTAAGATGTTGCCACATGCCTTCTAATTTTGACACCCTGCATCAGTTCCCATCTGGTCATTAAAACTGCTACCCTCAAACAATAGAAATTAAGCACATTTCAATAGAATTGTATGAAGAAGTTCTATGCATACTATTTTGAGAATTCTAAAGGACTTTCTTGTGAATTATAAGCAATTTTGAGTTGCAATCTTTTGAAGTCTTTTAGCCTTTTAGCTACAATTTGCCAAGATTAGAGAAGTTATGTGGTTCATTTGTAAACAACCTTTCCACAGACGTTTATTTGATTTGGGACATTAAAAAATAATAGTTAATGTTGAAATCTATTAACAAGTTAAAAAGTAGGTTTAAAATTGCTTCTTTGGAGAATCACAAAGGTTCAAAACTATGTTTTTATTTTTGTTATTCTCTTATTTAATAGAAATAGGTTTAGAAAATTCAACTCAATTAAAATTTGTGTTAAATAAAATCTTTCTATTCACTTTGGCAGATGTTCCCTGATGAACAATAGCTACCTCATTTATTTACTAACAGATGAGCTCCCACAATATGGCTGAAAATTGGATATTATTAATATCCTTGTTTACATGCAACTGCATACTATTAAAAGAAAGGCAATAGCATTAGTTCTGGAACACAGTATCATAAGCCAGGTTCCAATAAAAGATTATAATGCTAAGAAAATAATAGTTTTATTTTACTTTATTATTTCTTGAAAGTTGAAAACGTTCAACTCAGTCCAAAGAATCTATTCCAAATTCTGAACATTTGGTTAAAATTTTTTTATATCTAGTAGGGAATAATTATTTAATATAGAAATATAATTTCTTCCCAACTATGAATGCGACAAAATCAGGAGTTTCAACAGCACTGCATTCACCCAATAGAGTACACTGCCGTCTAAATGTGTGCTTTTAGCGTTCTTCCCAGAATCCAAAAGGGAAGTTCTAGCTCTGGAAAGAAATCTCAGGCTGAAATTTTCCAGACGGGTGTGGATCCCTATGAAGGGACGGTCTGGGAGCCATTTGTAGAAACACCAAAGCTGTTACCAGCTGGAGGACACAATAACAAAGTCGCCATCACAGAGCAGACAACTGGTCACCATGCTCCCAGAAGCCTCCCACTTCTTACCTTTTTAATCTTCTTGATGTCTGGATCCTCATCCTCTTGATGGCTGTGGTAAGGGCGCATACGTTCCTTGGTTTTATTAAGAGCAACAATCTGTAACACAAAAGAGGTCCAGTTCAGGATTTGGGAAATGGTGGTATACAGCCATACTAAAGAAGTTCTACCCATGAAGACATCCAGAAGCCTTCATTGTGCATGCCCTCTCCTTATTTGGTGCTCTGATGCAGGGATCATGAGTCTTACTCCAAGCCTGGTATTTCAAGTGCTGACAGGCAGTGATCCACAGTGTGACCCGAGGTCTGCCTTAAGAGAAATACTAGTCCAGAACTTAGCCTTGACAGACCAGGCCAATGTCTCCTCACAACCCTGCCTGAAGGTAGATGCCATGCAGACAGAGACACTCAACTTAAAGCTCTTGTAATCAACCAGTGGCTTTTGAAGTGTGTATCCCACAGTCCTTGTGCAGTCTTTGAGACATAGTGGCTACTATGGCAACCTCGGTGTCCTGGGGTTGATGAAAAGGGCTAGTTCAAAGAAGCAAAGAGGACTGTAATAAACTGCCCCCATGTGACCTGTAAGGGGGAATTTAAGACCTAGTGGCTTCTTGCCTTCACAGCGGTACAGTTCTCTAGTTTAGCCTCAATTGTGATTCACACAAGCCTAAGAATTTAAATAGAATCATTGAGAAGCCAACACTGAGAAGGTCAGAAGATTGCCCCCCCCCAACCATACACACACCAGTGACATGTCTTTGGATCTTATCCCCAAAATCAAATATACTCTACTCCCATTTTCTAGGAGAAAATGGGAAGATAATGGGATAAGAAATAATTCCTGTCAAGCAGCTACAAAAGACTAGAAAAAAAAAAAACTGCCTCTGACAGCTTTTCACTGCAATTTATATTCTGACTAAAGCAGAGCATAATGGAGACAGATAAACACACACAAGCAAATATTGGGGAGCACTGCTCGATGCTGAGTTCCTCTCATGGTGTAAATACCAACCTGCTTCACCCAGTAAACAGGCATCTGCTCTGGTGTACCAGGGCAAAGAAAGAACACAATAATTTTGTTTTAAATTACATGCCTGATATAGCCTTTTAAAATGCAGGTTTGTTAAGGTTTCTGTTGCTGTTTTCACTGTATCAACTCTCAGGGCTGCACAGAGGAGGCTGGGAAGTCTAATGATACAGTGAACACACTTGGCAACTCATCGTCCCTAAAGGAGTTCTCGTCTCCATGCTCGAGCCAGATAGGCTGAGTGACCCACTCTCAGGATACTTGGGAGCAGGAGGTGACACCCACGCAGGAGTCACAGTGAGCCTCGGGGAGGTGTAAGAGAATGAAATGTTTGCACAGTAAAAATGGCAAGAAGGTTGTCAAAGCTAAGGAGCCTGTCAGCAAGGATCATGACTACTACCTTCAGCACCCTACCCTTTAGATCTAAGAGACCAGTGTACCTCTGGCTAGAAGAGAGAGGACAATCTAGTCTCTACATCCCTCCCCCGTTCTTCAGTTACTGCTCACTTTCTGTGAGCACCCATGAGAGAGCCTGGAAAGGTCTCTGCATAGATTGAGACCTGGGACAGAAGGAGGACCCAGGCACAGCACCACGGCTATAGACTCAAAGAGTACCTACTCCATCCCATCACAGTAACACCACCCTGAGGTTCACCAGAAGTGCACATTGAAGGAATGAGGGCCAAGGGCCAGACAGAAATGCCCCACAGTCAATCGGTGTCTTCTTGTTTAGCCCAACTGTGCTTCTCAGAATTCTGCAGGGGGCAAGCTAGAAGTAAAGTGTTTTGTAATTCCTATCTGGTCCTTCCTTGGTTATCATTTTGGACTTTAAGTTATCCCATGGCAGACTCACAGCTGTTACTCCAAGAGTCTACCTGATGACTATTAAATAAATATATATATGTATGATATATTTAGATATATTGTGCTTCTTATCTAACAAAGGCTATTAGGGCCACACATAACAACAGAAGAGTCCATGTTTATCATGGTGGTATGTTCTAGAAACACATCTACGTGACCCTGAAGCCGACAATGGATTCCTGTCAAGATCAGCAGCCAGCCATATATCTGTTGATAGCAGAGCTCAGCATTACTTGTTTCCTGAGATTATCTTTTTTCTCCTGAATATTCGACAGGTATTCATGAGGAAGTGACAGAAGGCAGGAAATACCTCTGATTTAAGCCTTTCGATTTCGGTGTCTTGATCTTCCAGCTGATGTCGAAGTTGGTTAGCAGCAATTTTTTCTGTCTCCACGATCTGAACTAGATGAATGTACTTCTGCATTAGCACTTCCCTTTCAATCAAAATGTCCGCGTAACTTAAGAGAAAATTACACAGTTAGTCACTGGCCTGTTGCTCCGCCGCAGTTTCACATAGCAGTGCTCACACATTTAAAAAGGGACCCACGCATGTTGTTTGGCTAGTTCTACCTTACACGCTAACGTGCCTCATACAGTTGGCGTCTCCATAATATAGAATTTCAGTATTCACCATATTACATATTCTCCAACTAAGAATCCATTTAATGCTGGCTGCTACCCAGAATTTTAATATGACTATGAGAAAAAAAGCCAAGGAACTCTGACAGATTTTAATATGAAAGTGTATGACTTCTTTAAGGAAGAGATTGAGTATTTTGAATTGATGCCATTAGTCTTCAAGGATGGGATTCAGAGTATTTCATCAACCGGTGAACTTGACCTTCTATCGGCCAGAATGAAGACGGCAACTCTGAGAACAAGGTCTGTTCAGGAAGAACTGTTTTGGCTAAAATGGAGACCACCCATTCTGTGGGGTACAGATTATCCACTACTCTGTTCTGAAAACGAGCAGAAGCCACACACATGACAGAGAAAGTTAAACTCTTTGGTCCATGACTTCAGCTAAGCACGATAGAGAAAACATGCTCTTAATTTTTACTAATAATGCAATATTGAGGTGCCTGGAATATGGTGCGATGTCAAGGCACTTGGAATATGATGTAATGTCGAGTGCCTGGCATATAATACAATGTCAAGTCACCTGGAATTTTACATCAGATCCTTTTGCACTGTCTAGGGTGGTAAGGTGCATGTTCCTCTCTTCATAAAACCTTTTCCAAATGGCCTGATAACAGTTGTAATTAACAATGGACACTACTTGTTGGGTGTATAGGACGTATCATACATTTTCTCATTGCATACTCCCTGTAATACAAGAGGCGAGGTTTGTGATCACAATCCAAAGGGGAAGAATTGGTTCTCAGAATGCATATTGACAGGGTTAGGATCAAATCAAAGTCTGTCGGACCTGAGTCCATGATATAACCACAAGCCAAATGGCCTCTCAGGGGAGAAACAGCACCAGACCCCTTGGAGGCTTCTGCTAAACCTCCAGCTGCTTGTCTTTGCTCTGGGACTTTGACCTACTGAAGCCATGCTTATATCTCAAAACCTCCCTCAAGATCATGGTGAACAAACATAGGAGGAGACGCCTGGTGCAAGCTGTACCAAATAGAATTTTTCTCCATGGAATCCTGCTCTGTGTGCTTTAAGTGAGATGAAATGGGCCTGGGAACTCAGGCTGCCATTGTTGGCCAGCCTTGGTTAGCCACCCCTTCCCAAAGCAGTCACAGGAAGTCTGCTGAGGAGGAAAAGCATAAGCAGGCGTTCAGAAAAGCAAACACAAAATGAGCAGAATGTCTGAGACAGAGAGGCAGTAGCTTCCTGGGCTCTGCTTTCACAACACCTGAGTAGAATTACACCCTGGAGTTCAGAGAGTCGTGTGGTTTCCTTCTAGTAAACTCTTTTTCTAACCACTTTGACATAGCATTGTATCACTGACAACTAAGAAGTCTTGGGACTATGCTAAGGTCACACTGTAGCTGAGTCACCTGACACACTGACATCACATGTGTTGGCGAGGATCTGGAGTTAGCAGTGGTCTCAAGTCACCTGCTCTAAGAAATCCGCCCCTTGAGCTTAGAAAGAAGGACCATGCACCTATATAAGTGGAAAAAAAAAAAGACGGGGTAGACTTTTTATAAGTCTTCCTTCCTCCAAAGCAGAGGTCCTCAACCTGTGGGTTGTGATCCTTTTGGGGGGGGGGAGGTCAAATATCAGATATCCTGCATATTGGATATTTACATTAAATTCATAACAGTAGCAAAACAACAGTTCGGAAGTAGCAATGAAAATAATTTCATGGTCACCACAGCATGAGGAGCTCATACATTTCTTTAATGTATTGAAGGGTCACAGCTTTATGTGGGTTGAGAACTCCTGCTCTAAGGGGAAGAGGCAGCAACAGAGCATAAGAAACAGAACTATAAAAATTCTGTCCTTCATTGTCAGCTTTACCAGAGACACATGAAAATGTCTACAAATGTTTTAGATCAGCATTAGGTAGCAGAGAAGCATTTTTGTTTTATCTTTAAAAAAACAAAACAGAAAGAATGAGAAGGAAAAATAAAGTCCAGGCTGACATGTGGGGCTGAGCTCTGTGGACTCCTCGGCTGACACTGGCTGTCCCCCTTCTCCAAGGTTCCAATGCAATGTTAGAAAACATCGACTTGTTTGTTCTTAGTGAATGAAACTGACAATATTGAAAAAGACACTGTTAACAGACCAAGTATTGTATTTTATGAACTTCAGTCAAAAAAAAAAAAAAGATAAAAAAGACCGAGCAGAATTCATGTGGTGGGGAGACTGGAAGAGAGGAAAACGAAGGTGTAGAGCCCTACATGAGAATATGAGATGGTTCTCACCAGGGTTGTCCCACAGAAGCACCAAACACAGAGCCAAATAATGCTAAGAATAAAAGCTAGCATGAGAAGAGAGCCTGCAAAAGGTCGAGAAGTTGGGCTCTTCATCCACACCCCCAGATCACAGCCCATGATCTGCTCTCTGTAGAAAAGTCAGCCACCTTTCTCAAGAAGGCTGTGCTCAGAGAGGGAACAGAGCTTAGGTCAGTCCTGACACTCACTGTAAACATAAGGAAGACCCAAACAAGGAAAACTATGTGAGTACCTGGCAGTGAACCATGAAGGACCAGCTCCCTATTGTGATCAGCTTACCTCAAACTCAGTGGTTGGAAACAACACATTTATTATGAAGTGTAGCAAAGAGGTGGATGGTACTTCCAAGGTGACGTCACAGAAGACTCTGGCTTCCATCTCGCCTGCCTTCTCTTCTTGCTGGTTTACTCTGAGGGCAGGCAACTGCCTGGCTGTGAACTGCTCTATCCAGAGGTTCATGATGAATAGAAACCGAGGAGGGTCTCTCACCTACAGTCCTCTAGAGGCTCAGCTCAACAATGCATAAGGAAGGGGATTCAGTCAGCATCTGTAGACATAGACAGCAGCAGACTCTTCCCAACCCATGCATTCAGAGAAGCCCACAGACCTGCTCAGCAGCTTGTGAGAAACTTCTAAGCAGAGGCAACCAAGCTAATCCTTGCTAAGACATCTGGCCTGCAGGAGCTGTGGGGTATAATGAGTTCCTTATTGTGGTAATCACTGTTAGCAACAGATAGCAAATACAGCCCCAAATGAACAAACAGAAAAGCTGCCACAAGAAGCAAGGGTCATTCTGGCAGCTGAGATTCACTGTCTTCAGATTAAGAGCCACAAAGCAAGCAGGCTGCCATGGAAATGAAGCAATCGGATAGAAAAAGAAGGCAGAGAAACAAAGCCTAATTGCTACTAAAATTCTACAGGTCAATGCATGTCGGAACCCATAAGTCAGACCCAGCTGATAACCAAGCTGAGCGGTCAGGGACCAAGAGTAATATAACAGGGTGCTGCAGGAAGTGAGACTCAAGGAGCAAACATTCAACCCTGTGTAATCATTCGCGTGCTGTGGGACCAAACACCAGCTTTAATACTTGGATATATACTATGCTCTGTCCACTGTGCACATGTCCTCATTGCTTTTTCTTACAAACGAATGGAGTGAGTTACTGGTACACAGTAGTGGGACACAGTTGCTCTTTCAACACGTGAAGCAGCAGGAGTCAAGCCAGGGACTTGCAGAGTTTCTCCTCATCAGGAGCCTTTGCTCTCCTCCCTTCCAGAGCTTCAGGAAACACTGGGAGCTGCCATCGCCCCACTGGGCTCTCCAAAGGCAGGTCTTACTCTATCTGTACCATCGCACCCTTCCCACTGGTTTCTAATCTTCAGAATCCACCTGTGGCCAAATTCAGAGACCTGATTGAATTTAGGGAACAGAAAATAAATGTGGAAAACTTTATAAAGTGATAATAAATAATAACAGATGCAATAAAAGCTCGGCATCTGGAGAGAGAAAACACAATGAGAACACATGAAATGTCTGTGTCCGTCCAGCCTGCCTTGGAGAGATCAATACAAACTTTGCTGAGCTGATAAGTCAGCAAGAGATGTAACTGCAGTGTTTTAGGACAAAGTCAACTAACTGAAGAACTACAAAAGATAAAAGCAACAGATACAGACGGAGCAAAAGACGAAATGTAAGAGGTAAATTGAGTTAAACGCTTCATATTTAGAACAAGTGGATAATATTGGATAAAACTAGACAAATGGGGTTTCATAGAATATAAAAAGCCAATAAGTGTATAAAACACGTATACTTCTTAATCAAAAACTGGTTAAGACCTTCAAAAGGCATTAACATTTAGCATGAATCAAAGTAGAGTGGATTGGGTAATGTCACACGGTGTTCCAGAGCGGCCATTCTAGAAGACAATATCACAAACATATCAAAGCAGGTGTGAAAGATTAGTCTTTTGCATTAGTGTTTTCATTTCTACAACATAAGCCAAAAATAAAATCAAATTTTCGCCAAGATGTACAAAGAAACAAGATGTTCATTCATTAACACAAAAGATACTGAGACAATCTACTGTACACATTTGTAAAATACAAGTGGTTAATCAAGCACAGTATATCAGGGTTATTGCAAGGTATTTAAAAATCATATTTTAAAAACAGCCATAAAGAAGACCATGACTGTAGCTCAGTGATAGAGTACTTGCCTCACACACATTATAGCCTGGGTTTTCCCTCCAGTACTGCCAAAAATAGGTGTAAAATAATGAGTATACCAGCCGGGCGGTGGTGGCGCATGCCTTTAATCCCAGCACTCGGGAGGCAGAGCCAGGCACATCTCTGTGAGTTCAAGGCCAGCCTGGTCTACAGAGCGAGATCCAGGATAGGCACCAAAAGTACACAGAGAAACCCTGTCTCTCAAAAAACAAAACAAAAAAAATAATAATAATGAGTATACCAAAGGCCTACTGATCCATGAAAAGGAAAGAAGAAATCAAGACAAATAGCATGTATACAACACATATTTAGATATGTATGTGTGTTCATATGTAGAGGAAACAATGGTTTATAATGTATATAGATATGGAGGGGAGGAAGAGAGACAAATAAGTATGCCAAGTAAAGGACATAGATCGAAGCATAAAGAGTAGTTGTCTCTGGCTGGAGACATTATAAATGGCGTTTACCCACTTTGTAAGTTACCATGTGTATGCTTGTCTATACTTCTAACGCCCGTACAATACCAAGTGAGGGGAGGAATTCTAATGTTAGATATTTACCCCATGCATTAGGTATTAATAATATGATAATAAGTAATATCACTAGTGTCTGGAGTAAATGTTCCTTTGCATGTTTCTGTGAGTCCAAGTTGATCCTATGACTAAAACCTATCATTGAGTGGTACGCGTTCAGAGACAGATGGAAGCTCTGGGCACAGGAATAAATAAAGTGGGGGGAGGGGGTCCCGTGTCCTCATGGAGCTTACACAGCAGTAAGAATAAAAGATATATTTAATAAGAAAACCTGGTGATTAGTACTGAAGAGAACAGGTACAAGGCAGACCAGAAACAGGAAGAGAGGAATTACAGTTCCAAGTCAGGCCTAGGACGTTCTCACCAGGAAGCTGGTCCTAGCAGAACCACCTGAAGGAGAAGACCACACCAGGTAAAGGCAAGCCCAAGTCCCAAAGCCTGGTGATGGGGTGGTGAGGGCCTGGCCGGGCTGAGGAGATGACAAGGTCGCTGGTCTCCAGGAGGCAGGCACAGGAGGGGACGAGCAGTAAAACACGCGGGCTGATCTCGTGTGGGATTTGAGCTTGGGTTTTAAAATATGTGTCTTCTTAACAAGATCGTCTTGGCTGTTGTAATGGGGAAGTCAGGGGTAGCGAGTGGCTTGTGCTGGCAGAGTTGAGAACAGCTGGAGGTTACCCTGCGGTGATCCAGGGAAAATGTTCCCCACTAGTCGAGCTTCTAGCGTGAGCCCTAACTCAGCTTCAGAAGAGTCAGCACGCGTGGACGGGTGGGTCGACACGATGGATTCTACACAGCTTTACACACTTCACGCAGTAATTCTCGAACCATGCAACTCATGCCACTGGGGCGCCTCATTGCTCCTCTCTGCTCTTACTGGGGTGACCCTTCAACTGTGTCTACAAACCTTCTATATGAAGCCCACTAGAAAAGGGATGTCCATTCCCAGCTAGATCAATGTTGCATGCCTGGCTTCTCCAAGATTTTCTGAGCGTTTCTTGGTGTTTCTCTTCTAATGTATTTCCAGCATATACTTTACTTGGTTAAATTTTCCACTTCCTAGATATTGTCCAAGCTTTAAAAAAAAAATTGCCAAACATATTATTCCCTTCATTTTTCTTTTCAATTCAACCCCTACCTAAAGGAACAAGAAGAAAGAGGAGGGGGGAAGGAAGCGAAGGTCATTTCACGCTGCCAAGGGAGAGAAAGCGAAGCTGTGTAAGTCAACATGATAAAAGCAAAACTAAAGACCCATCTGTGGAGTACCAACATACGTCATGCGTAGGACATACATTGGCACAAAATATTGGTGTGTAGTACTTATAATCCAAACCAAACCACCACTGCTCCTCACAGGAGAAAAGGGAACATTCAAACGAAATCCTGACAAGCCCAGAGAAGAGACTCAGCCTGGAAATGCAGCCTTTCGTTATGTATAGAGGGCAAACTGTATGTTACCTTAGTGACAGATTACTAGGTAGGTGAGATGTTCATCCTATTCATTTTAGTTCAAGACAAGTGTATGGAGTGAACTGTAGCAAAATCTAAGATCGGAAGTTTCAGGGACAGTTCCTAAAGAAAAGATCCAACTCCAAACTCCAAGGAAATGCTCAGGTTTATAGAGAAGGTTCTTCAGAATTAGCACCCATCATCCCAAGAGTCTTGACATCTTCAGGAATGGGGAGAATCCAGACCCAGACAGCAGCAGTGGAGCAACTCTTGACAACTGGGGGCAAGGTCAGGCCTCTGCTACAGAATGGATCTTGCCTGTCCCCTGATGGCTCCTGTACAGAAGGCCAGTCCCCAGAGTGCTGTTACTGTGAGGTGGTGGGAACCCTTAACACATTATTGGGAACAGACTTTTGATGGAGACTAATCTTTTTCCCACTCTGTTTCACCTCATGTCCACAAGGTGAACCATTTTGCACCATCACATAACCTCACAGTGGCTTGCTACCTCACCATGGGCCCCAGGGGGCAGGGACAAGTGATCTTGTGTAAAAACATCTGAGACAGTGAGCCAAAACACACCTTCTTTCTTTGTAACTAAACTGCTGGAGATTTGTCACAGTGACCTGAAGCGGTCTAACAGCGCCTGAACTTTCCTCACAGTCACTCAGCATCACTAGACTATCTTCTACACTCTCTGGTCCTCAGATTCTCTCACATCTGTATCTCCACTCTGCTGGCATCAGTACCTCTGAGGTATCACCTTAGCCTGAGGTCCTGGCACCATTACCCCACCGGTCTCTCCCTGATGGGTTCCTTGCTCCCCAGTTATCCTCTTTCCAGTCAGTGGCAGCTCAGATGTTAAGAAAATAACAAGAGGAACAACGGTAAAAGTTGAACCCTCCTCCCTCTTCTAAGAGTGCTCCAATCCAGTGCACAGTCACAGTTCATTATTGTAGTGTCTCACTTGGAGCTGAGGGAAGGTTTTGTCAATAAGTCTTTCTAAAACACAATTCAACACAAAAACAGACCAAGTAGTGATGCAAGGAAACACAGCAGAAAGACAATTATGCTAAAGTTAATTACTCTGGGGTGAAGACGTTTTAGGGCATACCTGTAAAATGAATGGACTGTGTACCTTAACCTCTACTAGATGAACTCATTGCAAAACAAAATGACAGAAGCAAATATTGGTAAGAATCTGGAAAACTCAAAACCTTCATCATTTCTCGTGAGAAATGGCACCATCCCCATGGAAGAGACTTTGGTAGTTACTCAAAATATTGGTCACAGTTGCCATACGGCGCAGGATTCTTGTGGGTATGTATCCAAGAGAACTGAAAATGTATCTTGGGTACAGATATTCATAGCAGCATTATTCACAATGGAAAAAAGTATAAACAACCCATATATCCATCACTTATACATAAACAAAATGTAGTATAACCACAGAATGGACAACCCAGATACAAAAAGGAATAAGGTCCCTCAAGTGTGCTCCACTGGTACAACATGGGGGTTCTTGAAGACATCATGGTAAGAAGGAAGCCAGAACCAGGTCTGTCTGGTTCCCTTTATAGGAAGTGTCCAGATGAAAAAACCCATTAATAAAGTAAATTACTGGTTGGCTATGGGTAAGGGTAGAGGGTAAAAGACTAACTGTTCATTTTTATATGTTGAAAGTGTTCTGGAATTAGAGTAAAGATTGTACAGCCTTGTGAATATTCTTAACTGTGTAACTTCAGATGAAAGATTTTGTAGTATATGAAATATAAGCCAATTAAACAAAAAATAATGTTTTGAATTCATTTCCCTCCGAGGTAATATATTTTGATTGGATTGTAATTCAAAAGCTTTGTAAAAAAATTTCACAGATATAAGACAGAAAAATGATGTAGCTGATTAACAATGAATATAACAATCAGATAACAAATTCATCATGGAGAGAACTCATAAAATCAGATAGAACATGGAAAAACATTAATAGAACAAAATGAGAGAAGGGTATGGAATGACACTTCCTATAGAAACACAGATCAAGATTAATGGTAGTAAAAAATAATAGTCAATCCTATAAATGTCCAAGGAAATGCTCATTACACTAAGACACCATTTTTACACATCAGTATAATAAGAACTTTTAAAAAATGATTCCAGCTTTCTCCTGCCTTGGTGAGAGGGATTAAATTGGCACACACATTTCTAAAAACAATTGGGCACAATGCCAGGAGCAGGGAACAAGGAAGGGACAGAGCAGTTTTCTTTGAAGAAATTCAGGCCGACAGAGAGAAACAGACATCTAAGCAAGCCGAAGCAATGATGTCTTAGAGGCTTTGAGAGAGACAGGAGGCTGTGCCCGAGGCTCAGACAAGGGAAGGGTTAGTCAGTCCTTCCTGGCAGGACAGGGCAGGGGCTGGGGAAGATGGTGCAGGTCACTGAGATCTCCAGTCTGAGAGACAAATTTCTGTAGGTCAGACTGGAAAGGACCAGCCAGCACATCAAAATCCCAGCACTGTTTTACCTGGAACCTAAGACATGAGACGTTTGAAAATTTCAGCTTGGAATGAGCATTGTGAAGACTGGCTCACTGTACCCCAGAACTCAGAGCATTTGATCAAGGAGTCATATGTATCAGGTACAATAATGCACATTCTCTTTTCTTCAAGCAACACAGAGAACAAACCCTTCCTCACTTGCATATTAAAATTTTTATACTTTTAAACTTCTGATAATAAAAAGTTAATTGAATAAAATAACACGTCAGTAGAAAATATTGAGGCCCTTTCAGCTGATCAGTTGTTCTTAGAAAGAACCAGGAATGGATGCATCTGCCACTTTCTCCTCAAGGCAAGCCTGAGATCCCCACATCAGACACACATGGAGAAGAGGAAAGAGAACTGGAGTGTGGATTTGAGCAGATCTTCATTTGAAGAAATTGCAAAACCAGCCAAAGCTGGAATGGTCTCCAACATCAAACACTTTAGCCACAGATCAGCACTACAGCAAAACATGATAGTCTCAACACATTCAGGTCTCACCAACTGTCTCCGGACCTCAATCCATGCAGAGGATAGAGATCGGGGGACAAGTGGGAAAAGGGTGGGTGAGGTGGCTCAGCAGTCAGCATTCATACCTTGACCTGGGAAAACTACCCAGACATGGACAGCAGTAGAGACCTGTGACAATCCACCAGTCAAATTCATGGCAGCACTGAGCACCCAGGAGATGCGATATAGACAGTTCAACGTAGAATAATGCACGTTTGTGAATTTCTACATATAACTGAGGCAATGTATCTTGCTCCGACCTGATCTTAAATCTAGTTCTGCCATGTGCTAGGTTGGTGGCCCTCCCAAGGGCTTCTCATCTAAGACTGAAGCAATGGAGACAGCACCACGTATGCCATGGTGGTTAAACCAGAAGAAGTGCATGGCCCACTAGGCATGGACCATAGCCTGGAGCAAGCAGAGAAAGGGTGGCCTTAGCCACTTGGTGTGTCCTAGGGTAGATGCCAAAGGGGAGCAAGTATGACAGCACGTGTCATCAAAAGGCTACAAAGAACAAACTCAGGAGTGGAATAAAGCTTTCTTGCCCCTGAAAAAATAGGATAAGGCTCAATTGAAAGACCTTACTTATCCTGCTAGGAATGACAAGGTCAAAGAGAGGGTCAGGTCAAGGCCTTGCCATGCTCCATCTGCTAGTGTCCAGGAATGGATGCATCTGCCACTCTCTCCTCAAGGCAAGCCTGAGATCCCCACATCAGACACACATGGAGAAGAGGAAAGAGAACTGGAGTGTGGATTTGAGCAGATCTTCATTTGAAGAAATTGCAAAACCAGCCAAAGCTGGAATGGTCTCCAACATCAAACACTTAAGCCACAGATCAGCACTACAGCAAAACATGGTAGTCTCAACACATCCAGGTCTCACCAACTGTCTCCCGACCTCAACCCAAACCCAGATCTCTTCTCAGGACAGGCCTTACTCCTCTAATTTTCCCTGACTACTCATTCTCTCATGTCTTACATGCCACAGGGCAGAAAGGTCACAGGACCATCCTGTGACCTCCTAATCCACTTCCCTTATGGATTAACCTACCTCACCTTTCCAATTCCCCTTCCTGACCAAAAATCAACATCTGCTTCACAAGCTTGCACTAACTCATCATTTCTTCTTCTAGTGGGTGATACCATCTAAGCTAGAGGGCAAAAACTGAGTTAGATGCCATCTTGACCTAATTTTGTTCACCTTCAGATGGCCACAAAGTCCTCTGGTAGATTCCCATACACCTCTGAACTGCCTCATCCCTCAGTTCCTGTTTGCTGTATTCCGTGTCCTCTTCCAGACCAAGGACATTTTACTCCCGAGGTCCTGCAGACTCAATATCCCAGCAGATAAAACACTAAATAGCTGTCATGTGAGCCAAGAAGTCTTCAGGATCCACAATTACCTGGATCAGTGTTTCTGAATGTTTTTAAGTACTCAACTACTTCAACTGAGTCTGACATATATGCCTATGAAAATGGAGAAAGAATACCAGTTATTGGTGCTGCTTAAGTTCCTGCCCAAGTGGCAAATCATTTATAAAATAACCATAGACTCAAGTGTTATTAAATGCTCTGGCTTCAACTTACACAAACAATAAGAGAGCTGAGTTTTGGTAGCAGCTTCCCACCTGCCATAACATGCGCGGAATGAAATCTGAAGTGTGTCTGCTCTAGAATTATCATGTTGAGCAATTGTGTGCAAAACTCTTAATACCAACGTTGCTGGGCTGAGTCAAAGTTTCAGGTTGAAAATGCTAATTCTGATGATATTATTTTCTGGATCCGACCTATAGGAAGAAATATGCAATTGGACATCCCAGAGAACGATCCAAAGATCCTCTAAAGACAAACTGTGGTACGGAGGCTCCCTGACACAAGAGCCAACACAATGGCATGTCTTCCATGGTGCACAAAGATGGGGCTACCAGGCTTCATGGAGAAACCCTTCTAGAAAGCAGGAGATGGAGAAACAGTAGTCTTGTGTAGTGTCTACAGGAGGATTTATAACAGAAAAGAACAAGCCTTGTGCTAAAACCGTTACTGATGAACCAAAATCTCTGACTTTTGAAAAGAGGAATCAATAAAGACTTAACTATTGACCACTTTAAAGTTTTCCATTGGAAGCTAGCAATGCCAGATTAATGTCACCAGATTGCCCCTTAAAAGTGAAGTGTTTAGCCAACCAAGCCCAGCTCATTAGTTGTGTTTCATGCACAATGTCAAGAAAAAAAAATGGCTAATGGTCTCTGTGGGAAGCAGCTTCATTAACTTTCTGGCGTTGTTTATAGATGAACAAAGTCAGGGCAAATTTTGGAGACTCCGTGTTATTACTCCTTGATTTAGAAAGTAAATATTTCAGAATCATTTCAATTCAAGAAGGCAAACAGAAGGACACAAGTCTAAAGCAGTCCGATTCAAGGAGTCATCAAAGAATCAGTACCGGGTTTTAAATAAAAGTAAAGCAAGTGTAACAGAAAAAAATAAAAAATCAAAGCATCAAGGGAAAAAAAAAACACTGAGCAGACTTTCAAATCTAAGAGGAAAAACAAGGATATTTACCACTCTGCTGTCTAGACCACTTAAGTGGTTTCTCGAAACTGCCTTATCTCAAGACAACCAATTACTGCTCACACCCACACACATGACAAAATCTTATCATGATATAGTGAAACAAACAAACAAAACAGCTCTCTTCTGAAATTCGTACATCTTAAAAGTAATCCACACTGCATCCAGGTCACCAAAATCTTCCCTTGTCAACAGTAAAGCCATTTGTGGCATTCAGTGGTTCCTGCTCTTCTGGGATGTGAAGTATGGTCAAATACACGTTTGACATCACATCCTTCATTCTAATGCTCAGGTAGAAAAGAACAGACACAGCTACAAAGCTTGTGACTGCGAATGGCCCCAGGACTCTCCCTTGCCACCTTCGTGTGTCTTTTGTCTTTGAAGCCCTGACCTTCTTAAGTCATTCTGCATCAGCCCCAGTTCTGAAGTACAGGCAGTGGGCACCAGAGCGCTGAGCAGTGTGCCTGTCCCTCACCTCACAGAGCTGTCCCTGGCAACTGGCATTTGTTGCCAACTGCATCTCAGATAACTACTTAGAAGATGAGAAATAAAAAGTGAAATATTTTGCAATTGGTATCTTTTACTTTCAACCCTAGCCTCACATTATTCTACTTTCTTCTTAGAAGAAAGAAAGAGAAAAAGAAATAGAAAAAAATGAACTGAGAAAGAAGGTAAGGAAGAGAAGGGCAATCCGGAGCCCTGGTTAAACCTTGTGAAGTCTGGTAGGCCTGCGTGGTTCTGCAGCTTAACAACTTGGTGGTAGGTCTTGCCCAATCTGTTTGAATTTCTGTTGTCTCACTTGTCAAAGGGGACTGGTGACACCTGCCTGAGCTGCTGCAAATCATGTAAAAGATAGATGTGCAAAGTGCTTGGCATCACAGAGTTGTCCTTAAAAAGTAGGGAGGCCAAGGAGGTTTTCAGAATGAACATGTCCAGGGTTCAAAGAGAAGCAAGAAATCATTAGGGACTGGTACTTCCTTTTTTCTATTAACCAATCCGGAAGTTGTTCCTGGTGGCCTGTTGTACAATTAGCAAATGCATTCCATTTAACAATGAATGTGCCCCAGCCCTTCCTTCTCTTGAGTCTCAGGGTACACACAAGCCTGCTCAGGAAGTAGAAATCACACAGGAAATAACTTATGTTGCTACATATCTGCATGCAGTACACAACGCGGGCGGAGCAGCAATTTGGAGTAGGGATCGATGCGGGATGACCTGTCCCAGAGTCTCAGGGGGAAGTGGCATTGTCAGATGCACAGAAAGAAAATGCTCCATGGCTGAGTTTTTCCTTGAAGTATCAGAGAGATGAGAAATGGGGCTGAATGAAGGTGAAAGGATGGCACCTGCGCTGGCTCGTTTTATGTCAACTTGTCACAAGGTAGAGTCATGTGGGAGGAGGAGACCTCAGCTGAGAAAATGCCCCCATGCGCTTGGCCTGTAGGTAAAGTCTGCAATGCATTTCCTTCATTGATGATTGGTGTGTGAGGGCCCAAGTCACTGTGGGCAGTGCTACTTCAGCACTGGTGACCCCAGGCATGGCGAGAAAGCAGACTGAGCAAGCCACAGAGAGCAAGTCAGTAAGCAGTGTCCTCCATGGCTTCTGCATCAGCTCCTGCCTCCAAGTTCCTGCCCTGACTTTCCCGGGTGATGGACTTGAACTATAAGATGAAATAAATAACCCTTTCCTCCCCAAGTCATTTGGGTCATGGTGTTTATCACAGCAATACAAACTGTAACAAGATAGCATCCCTGGCTGGGAAGATGGGCAAAAACAGCAAGCACACATAGGAGTGAAGGAACTGGACTTGGATCGAGAAAACAAAAAGGTTGTCTGTCTGTCTGTCTGTCTGTCTGTCTGTCTCTCTCTCTCTCTCTCTCTCTCACACACACACACACACACACACACACACACACACGCGCACACACACACACACACACACACACACACACACACACTTTTCAGATTTCTCATTCCTATTTAATAGGCATAGAGGAGTGTTTTATAGTCCTGGTGTTACTTAGTTAGGGGACAATAAACCACATTTTCCTGTTTGACCCAGTTTGAGTTTATTACTACCATTCGATAATGGGACTGTGTGGGGCGGGGGATGGGGGGCCAGGTGTTGCAAAAGTGGGCTCCACTGGGTGACTACCTAGCTCTGCCACCCCTAGCTATATGACCTTAAGCAAATGAACTAACCTTCCAAGCCTCTCTTTCCTTACATGCAGAAGAGGAAGTAAGTGTAAATCCCCCTGTAGCAAATGGCTGGGAAGGGTGGTCATGCATTTAATAAATTCCCTAATTGAGACGCACTTAGTAAGTACATAGTGTGTAGGAAGAAATCCATGTCTACTACCAGTAATTGTTACTGTTTATGTCTGCCCTCTTTAACTGAGACACAGCCACGCAAAGTACAAACAACCACCTCACACATGGCACAGGAAGGGAGCAACGTGATACCATCTTACTATGACAAAATCTTCCAAAAGTGCTAGCAGCCATGATGAACCCCATCCAAAACGAGACAAGCCCCGCACCTGGCTTGGTGAATGGCTTCCATCCACTCTTTCCCAGCCTGCTCCTCCTCACAGCGCAGCTCCAGAGGTTTCTGGCCTTCGTGCCCAAAAAGAACAGTGAAGTAATACTGAAAAGAAAAAGAAACACAAAAGTTTTATGGGTTTATTTTTCAAGAGTAAAAATGTAACACAGTATTTGCCTACGAGATGTATAAACCTACAAAATCTACCAGCACGATGTAAATCATATTTCAAAATGTAGTATCATGCCTGGTCCAGCCAGAAATGTCTTTGCACCTTGGTGGTAATACAGAGAGCATCTTAACACCCCTGAGTAGCACTCAGCCCACAGCCCTACCACACTGCATACTTTTATATAAGAACAAAAAGAACATTGTACCAATTTGCCGATGAAGATAAAAAGTGAAAGCTAACATGGAAACGGTCCAGAAGTTTTCTTTATGCAGGGTGTGATACAGGAGTAGAGAACAGGAGTCTACTCCGCTGAACCCACTGATTCTCATACCTAACCTATTCTATATCCAGGCTCCATTCTGGGAAGAGCTATGTCTATAACTGCATCTAATTGCTGCTATTGCCGCTTCTGCAGCCTTAGCAAGTGCCACCAGTGGCTTAAGCCCCTGTGCGACAGACAGATTATATTTATCATGGAAAGGAAATATAATTGCCATCTTGGAGGCAAGTCATAATTGGAATTCCTTTTTGATGAGTGTAATCTAATTTCTTGTTGGATAGAAGACAAAAGAAAGAAATTATTTATCAGGAGTAAAATTATTTATCCCATCTGAACTTTATATATAATCACCCCAAACTGGAAACAATGCAAATATCCTCTAGTAAGTGAGTAGATAGTCAAATTCTGGTACATTTTCCTGACGGAATACTATTCATCAGTAAAAAGGAACAATTCTTGAGAAAGCCAGGAACTTGACTGCCTCTCAAAAGTACCAAGTCAGCCTCAAAAGGCTACATTCCAGAGGGCTAGAGAGCCAACCCAGTGGTTAAGATCCTTCACTGTTCTTCCAGAGGATCTGATTATCTTCCCAGCACCCATGCCAAGCAGCTCTAAACTGCCTGTAACTCCAGTTCCAGTGAATACACCTCCCTCTTCTGGCCTCTGGGGGAACCTGCACATGTGCACACATGCACACACACTTAAATAAAAAGAAGTATTTGTAAAAGTTTCATACTCTATAATTTCCTTTATGTGATACAATTGAAAAGTAGCAGAAAACAAATCCGTTGTTTCCCAGGGCCAAGGAAGAAGTGTGTGCCTATAAAGGAACAACACAAGGGCTTTTGAAGGGTCCTCCCCTTCATCCCCTATAGCCTCTCAAAACCCCCAGATCACTGACCTATGGGTTATAGACCAGTATGTCATTAGGAGTCATTTTGTTGCTATGTTCCTTTATCAGAATAACAGTATAGGTTTTCCCCTAGGCCCGTGATCTATGTAATCTCAGGTTCTTGACTACTTCAGCAGTATCAAGTATGGGTTTCATTTCATGGAGTTGTCCTTACATCCAATCAAAAAGTGGCTGGTTACTCTCCTGACATTTGTGCCACTATTACACAAGTCTGTCTTGCAGACAAGGCAGTGTTGTATGTTTCAGGATTTGTAGATGGGTGTTATTGATGATTACCATTTTCTCCAGTAGCAGGTGTAATACCTTCCAGCACCATGAATGCTAGTCAGTAGGGATAAAGCCTCTAGCAGAGCACCAGCTGGACTTCTAAATGTTCAATAACATAAGTAAATGTATTGTACTGGCTAATTTTATGTCCGTTTGACACAGGCTAGAGTCATCAGAGAGGAGGGAGACTCAGTTGAGAAAATGTCTCTATAAGATCCAGCTGTAGGCAAGACCGTAGGACATTTTCTTTATTAGTGATTGATGGGGGAGGGCCCAGCCCATTGTAGGTGGTGACATCCCTAGGCTGGTGGTCCTGGGTTCTATAAGCAATCAGGCTAAGAAAGCCATGAGGAGCAAGCCAGTAAGCAGCACTCCTCCATGGCCTCTGCATCAGCTCCTGCCTCCAGATTCCTGCCCTGTTTGAGTTCCTGTCCTGACTCCCTCTGATGATAAAGAGAGACGTAGAAGTGTAAGCAGAATAAACATTTTCATCTCCAACTTGCTTTTTTGTTATGGTGTTTCATTGAAGCTATAGAAAACCTAACTAAGATATACATTCAGCAATAGAGCCTTACCATCAACTTGTGGAGGGTAATCACTAGCCTTGGCAATTATGTTTTCCAGATACTACAGAATTGATGACGTAAGAATTTCCAGAGACTGTGGAAGTATGCATAGGAGCTGCACAGGGTAAAGGGTCCCAGCACTGAGAAGGGAAAGTGAACACAGTCTCACTCCTAGCCAAGACGTCATTTGCAATCAATACTCCTGGAAGAGAGAGAATCCGTTTTCTCTAATAGGATGTCACTGGTACGTCACCCACATTCCAGGGCAGGCCTCACGCCCAGGAGTAGTTGACCAACACAAAACTAACTCCATGGGTTTTTTTTTGGAGGGGGGCGCGCATTTTTGTTTCATATTGATTTGGTTTAGCATGTTTTGTCTTATTGGGGTTTTTTTGATTGTTTTGATTTTCATCTTAGGGGTTTGTTTGTCTGAGATAGCGAACATGAAGTTTGGTGGGTAGAGAGGTGGAGAGTGTTTGGGAGGAGTTGGAAGATAGGAAGAACACAATCGATATCTGTTGTACAAAAAGGTTTTGTTTTGTTTTCTAAATTAAAAAAATAAATAAATAAATCCCAGCCCAGAACTGGTGCTTTAGTGAGCAGGTCAAATTTCTCTTCCTGTGGTGATGTCACCAATGCTGCTGAAGTAGCTGTGAGCCCCTCCCACAGAGCTCTTCCTGTAACTTTCTCTGCAATCTCAACTACTGCAGATCAGAAACAATGCACACACACACACACACACACACACACACACACACACACCACCTCGTGTCTCTTCTTCAAATGCTGCCCGGGGATCTGCCCTCCATTGTCCAAGTCCTGGCTGCCCTGCCTGTGGTGGAGTTTAGAGGCCTGATGCTTTGGATTTTGCACAGCAGAAAGTATTTTTATTCTTTTTAACCATCAACGTTTTTTGTCGCTACCTACACCATTTTAACTTATAGTTCACTGGTGTTTACAGAAGAAGCAGACAAATTATACGGCTGTGATTTCAAATGTATGAACGTTCTGCACTCTCCTAAGGGTAACTCCCAAAACAAACTACATCCATGCTTCTTAAAAGGGCCCCTGTGAGAGAGGGGAAGTAGATGGATGGTTACAGGGAGGAGGGACGGGGTTGAGGAGGGGACTGCCAATGTGCACAGACAGTTTATTGTTTGTTTATTTAAACTAGAGCAGCTTGGAGCTGGCTGAGAACTCTATCATCACAAGGCAGAGAAGGCTCCCATCTTGGACATATGGGGAATATTCATTACGTTGTGTGTTATTATTAGCCTAGTTCACACGAGGGTTCGCTCTCTGGGCTGTGGACTGGGTTTTGACAAATGCATCCTACTGCCCAGTCACTATCACTGGGCTTTCTTTTGAGCAATGAAAATGATCTGGTAGTAGATAGGGCTGACTGTTTCACAGCCTGTGAATCAATTCCAAACAACTGAGTTGTGCCCTGTAAAACAGCCTCGGTCGGGGTAGGATTTTTGTCTCAATTTGTTTTTAAGTGAGAAAAGTAACAGCAAGAACAAAGGATGCTCACACCCAGGTACGGCTGCTCTGCCTCACCAGTTTCTAGTTACTCTCATCCATCCACAACATCGTTTCCCAATACTGTCCAGCTTGAATGAGCTGGTTTGCTTTTTGATTGGTCCTTTACTGACAATTATTGGTTGTCAGTGATAAGACCTTGAAGGACAGAGAAGTTACGTCAGTTTGCCCTCTTAAAACTGGTCTTCAAGCCCTTGAAAAAACCCAGCCTCTCAGACCGTTCTCCTCCCTGCAGTGCTTACTCCTGACCTGGATTCCTGCTCACACCGGCCCTGCTGCCAATCCTGCCTGCCGTGGCAGCCGCTGTGGGCATGCGTCTGCCGCCGGTCTCATCAAGCCTTCTCTCTTCCCTCCCCCTCTGTGCTTCCGGCTGCTTGTTTCTCTTATATTTGCATGCACATCTGGGGTATTGGGCATACTTGGGGCCATGAGTTCCAAGGTAGACATCAAACCCTCTAATATGGGTATATGTAGAAAGAAACCCAAGCTGGGACCTTTGCCATGGTTTGAAGAAGGAGACCAAAAGACCACTGTGGGTGAGGAAGCTGGAGGAATGGTTCAGTGGTTATGACAAACTACTCCTCTTGCAGAGGTCCTGAGTTCAGTTCTCAGGAAGCACACTGGGTAGCTCCAGGGGCTATGATGCTTCTGATCTCCGTGGGCAACTGTACTCACATGTACACACACACACACACACACACACACAGAGAGAGAGAGAGAGAGAGAGAGATAGCTAAAACATGAAAGTAAATATTAAAAAAGAAAGTCCTCTGTGCAGGCACATTGGAGAGCAGTTTGAAGTCCTTATAAGACCACCAGGAAAACTTAAGAAGAAAATAATTTATCTCTTCAATGACCAGGAGACAGAATATCAGTCTAAGCATAAGAAAGAACAGAAGGATGGAAGGGACAGAGGGTGGGAGAAGGGGGGAGGGGGCAGGGAGGGAGAGAGGAAGGCTATTTAACCAGATAGGGAAACCAGCTTGGAGGGGCAGAGACCTCCAATTCTAACTAATGCAAGATGGCGAAATGCTTTCAAAGCCTTTCCCGCGGCAGCACCGTGGCAGCAAGCAACAGTTGCCGTCCATATTTTGAACGTGAGTTATGTAACAATGGCTTCCCAATATTCTTGGGTGCGATGATGTGGTGTCTTTATTTTAGGTTCAGTTGCTGCCTCAAGACAACAAGCAGAAACCAAAGCCCACGTGACCAAGTGTGGCTTGGAACCGTCTGTCCCACTCAGAAAGGAGGCAACCAAGAGTCAGCCGTGACCCTTGTTTGCTTAAGGTCATAGAGGGGTTACACAGGAAGCTGCCAGATTCTGGACAGTCTGAGATTTTCCCCCATCGCATTATATGTGCTGAGGTCCGGACCGCCCCAACCCGGACTGGGAGTGGAGCATTCTCCTGGCCTCAGGCTTGTGAGGGGCTCCCAGCAACTTATTCACATAAGCTCCTGTGTTTTCTTTCCCAGCTTGGTGCTTGGCCAGCTTAGGCTCTCCAACACTGTTGTGAGGGAGCTGCAAGCCAGGAGGTTGAAAACAGAACACTCATTTGGGGAGTGCACTCCCAACCAAAGGCAAAGAAAAAGATGGGGCCTGCTTTAGCCCAGAAACTGGCCACAGACTCATTTGCTGTTGTTGGTTCCCAGACAGCTCAGCCCAGACATACCAGTAGCTTATTAGCACAAAGAGCTCTGAGTCCTGTCAAGGGGATCCCAGGCTCCAGTTCCCCTGGGGGAATCTAGACGCATTTCCTGCTCCTGGATGGCCATCCCCTGCTGTGGGACCCGAGGCTCACTCCCTAAAGACTGTGCTTTAACACCTGGCCACATGCAGAGGAAGCCACTGGAGTGCCCCACTTAGGAATTCACAGTAGGGGTGGGGGAGAGTAAGACAGGGCCACCAAGGACTGAGGCCTAGCAGGTGCCTGCCTCCCTTCCCTGAGCTCCTGGTGTAAAGCTTTCCTTTGACACTGGGCCTTCTGAGGCCGCAGCAGCACTAATTACCAGCAGAGACTGTCTGGGAGGAAAATGTGACTGGAGAACTTTGTGTGATATTAGAATAGTCGGAAAATGTGCTGGGCATATGCAAGACTTTATCTTGGGGCCCAGCAAAGCTGCTCTAAAAGAAAGACCTAAAAATAAAAACAGCTCTCTACTAGCCCTCCTCCCCTCCTGCCAGATCTGCTCATCTGATGTGATCCAAAGTCATTCTTTCTGTTTTTTCAAACTAAAACCATGAGTTCAAAGATCTCATTAACCTCCAATCCTGGAGGTGGACTTGTCTAATTTTATCTAAAAGGAAAAATTAAAAATTGACTAAATAGACTTCTCAGGTTCTCTGGGCGTGCCATTGAGGACTGAGGATTATGGGCCATGCCTGGGACAACCCCCACTGCACTTCCTCATGGACAGTCCCACAGCCTGTACAGGACAGCTGTGCCTCGTTCGTAAACTCTGGTGCAGGCAAAGGATGCGATGCCATAAACTCTGGAGAGTCAACCTGACTAAGGGCCTCTGAGCACGAGCAGCATTGGATTTGACATTAGATCTAATGAAGCTCCATTTCGATTTAAGAGAAGAGGAGTAGACACTCAGTAAAATAACAAGTCGGTGGTTCACAGGGCAGTCTTCTAAAGGGGTGGCGATTTAGCAGTGATTGGCTTCTGTCCAAACTCGATGCCCAAGCCGGGAGAAGCATTCATTGAACTGGTCTGGTCTCGCAAAAGGCTGTATGATGTGTCCACAGCAATTGCTACTTGGGAGCCCAACTAAAAGGCACCTTCAAAGACAGCTAGGCAATCCCATTAGCAGAGTACACGCAAAGGTTAAACCGTGGTTCGGGCACAGAAGTGACGGGAAGAGCAGGAAGAGCAGCTTCCATTTTCCAAAGTTGGATTAGACCGACCACTGCCTCTCCATGCGCCTGCAGATCACTTATTTTCAGCCACTCACTGAAAGTCTCCTCTGTAGCCTTGGGGATGATGGTACAAACCTGTAGTCAATGGCCTTAAGGGCTGAGATGGGAAGATCTCAAGTTTGAGGTTAACCTAGGCTGTGTAATGAGTTCAAGGCCAGCCTGGGTTATATGATGAGGTCTTGTTGAGAGAGAGAGAGAGAGAGAGAGAGAGAGAGAGAGAGAGAGAGAGAGAGAGAGAGAGAGAGATCATTTTCTTCACATCATCTGGTCTCCCTGGGATGCAAACGCTATGGAGCTGTATCTCAGACCTGGTGCACCACAGGTCCCTTGGGTGTCAAAATTAGCATCAGCCTCCCTAGTGTGACACTGTGACCTCTGACCTGTCCCTCTGCTGTAGTTTAGAAGAGACGTTCCAAGTCCTGGGTGATGAAAAAGGGACAGGACAAATTAAAACAGAGTGATGGTCTTGGAATCCAGCATCTGCCACCGTCGGGAAGTTTCCTTTCTCTGCAGGGTGTTTGTTTGTTTTCGTTCTGCAGATAACCCTGTAGACCGATTCTCTAGATGGCAACCCACATTTGTCTTATTAAACAGCATTCCAGTCGTGTTTAAACCTGAACTTGTCCCTTCTTCTCCCAACTATCTCTCAAAATCTCCCCTCTCGTTTCTCCTCTGTGGAGAACGTCTGTTTCCAACAGCAGCAACAGAGAAAAGTGAAGAACCAAACCTTGCCCTCACTGTCAGAGCATCCGTTCGGCTTCACAGGGTCCGGCCGTGGGACCTGTTCTGCTGTGCGTCACCACCACGGGGCTACTGTAACCTGTCCCAGGTGTAACACACATGCTGCTGCTGCGCTGTGAAGCACTCCTCACCTGTGCTGCCCCACCTACAGCTGCTCTCTACATTCCTAAGCTCCCACAGCCCAGGGTGGGGGCCTCTCATGACAGGAGGCCAATGGCCTTGGTGGCACTGGATGACCTAGAAGAAGTCCCATGAGGTGGAAGCTGGGAGGTGTGGAGAGAAGAGGTTGGAAGTGAGTAGAGAAGACAGGAACAAGCAGGGATAAATCCAGTGCAGCTTCTTTGCCCACTCAAACTGAAACCCAAAGAAAGCCAAAGAGTTAAAATATTGATGATAAACACGACATGCTCATATACACCTGTGATCCAAGAACTTGGGAAGCTGGGGCAAGAAGATTGCTAGTTTGAAGCCAGACTGAGCTACACAGTAAGACACTGACTCAAAGTCAAGAGGTTCTCTCTGGGGCTCTAGAGAAGTTCTCTCACAGAAAGTTCTCTTGTCCCAACTACACAACAACAAGGGTGATGACCCTCTAGAATGATAGCATCAGCAAAATAATATAAGTCAGAAAGCATAGCATCCAGCACCAAGGAAAGGCCTGAGTTTTGCTAGCTTCTTTGAGATATGGCTGTGTCCCAGACTGCTTTAAAGGACTGCAGTGAGGAATGAAGCCTATGATGCCACAAGGCTGTGCAGCCTATTGAGAGCTGGGAGCAGAGAAGAAAACGAATGGACCATGAACTACAGTGGCTGTGCACTCCAAGAGAATACCCAAGACAGAGCCAGAATGGCACAAACCCAATCTGCACCCGTGAGGACCCTAACCTGTGACGGGGTGTGTGTTATGTGTAGACATACACCTTCAGGACACTGAAGTGGCCTTTCACTCAGACCACATGTTAGTGAGACACAAAGGTAAGAACAAATTACCCAAAGATCCCCTTCCCCCTGGTGGGCTTCACTAATGAGCAGTGTTCATTACCCTCCACCAAAGACAGGCATTTTCCCCCTCTGCTATTCAGTGGTGTTTGTGACCTATGGGCTGGATTAGTGGACATCCAGTCCACGGTACATCGTCTACACTTAGACATGACACGTCTCTTCCCTCAAAGTGTCTCTGTCTTAGCATGGTTGTTTCTCCCTTCCCCTCTGCTCCTTCGGGACCTGCAAATTCTCACTGAACTTTCTTGAAGTGTGTAACTAACTGTCAGCTCCCCTAATAGAATCCATTCCTGATACCTCTGACCCCCAAAAGATTCACTCCCTCCTCTAGGTGTCGGTAGCTCTGGGAACCTTCTCTCACAAGGCCAGAGAGTTGTCCACTGATGTGTCTCATCCTTGCCCCTTGACCTGTTATACATTGACATTACCACTGTGCCAGGCACATCACACACACACACACACACACACACACA
>CABHPH010140433.1:28931-43174 GCA_902168325.1 Peromyscus nudipes
ACCACACACACACACACACACCACACACACACACACCACACACACACACATACCACACACCACACACATACACATCACACATACACACACCACACACACACATACACATCACACACAACACACACACACACACACACACACACACACACACCAAAACAAAACAAAACAAAATAAAATAAAACCTAATACCTTTTAGTGAGTAAACTATGGTCAGTAAAGAAACACAAGGAATAACTAACCTAATAACTTTGCTTCAGGCAGCCGTCTACAGTGGTGCTATATAGTCACAGAATTTTAACTAAGTATAGGTAAGTCACTCGAAGGGAAAAGACACTGTAAGGTATCAAACGTGTCTTTTTATAAGACTCTGTGAACACAGTCTTACCACACAAACCCCCAATGGGACAATAAGAGGAGCAGCTGTAAGTCGCCAAGTTCACCACATATTGTCTCATAGCTGCATCCCTGGGTGTGTCGCGGCACTGGCCACAGCAGTGAAAATACCATGTCAGCCTAAGGCTTCCACCATCAGATCGGTGAATTCTAAATGTTACCGTATAGATAATGGACTATTACCCAGCCTTAAAAAGGGGAATCCCACCATGTGGAGGACCCTAGAGGACATTATTCTATGTGAAATGAACGAGATACAGAAAGGAAAACACCACATGATCTCACTAGTTTATGGATCTGAAGTTGAACTCAGAAACAATGAGTAGATTGGCAGTTTGCAGAGGCTGGAGGAGGGTGACAGATATGGAAAATGATGTGCCATCAAAATTAAGTGATCTATTGCACAGAATGTCAACTATAACAAATGAAAATGCATTATCTAATTCAAGAGAATTCCACTACTAAATCACCATGTGTGTTCTATATTTCAAGTTTGTAACTGTTATCATCACAAGCAAAAGGATGTGAGCATTTAATGTGTATGTTAGTTAACCTGACCTGATCATTCTATGTTGCAAACATGTTTCAAAGTGTCACATTGCACCAAACACACACACACACACACACACACACACACACACACACACACATACACTCCTCAAATAAGGATTTTTATTTAAAATTTATTTGTATTAAATAAATTATACCTAGAATAATAAATAAATTATTACCTAGAATGACCCTTAAGAACATAAACGAATTGCAGAATGAAATCCTGGTAAGTGTTGCAGCTTTAATCTGAACAATCACTTTCTGCTTTCTGGCCTTTGTTGTAAGTTGTTTGTGACTGTGTGTGCTGTGCCTGTGACAAAGAACAAATCCAGCCAATGTGAGAGGTTCCCTTACAATCCCCACCCTTCAGATTTGCAGGCTAAAGGTTCTACGTGACTACTGGCAGTTTCCACAGGACAGTATTGTCACTGGGTTCCTCGACTTTCTCCATTTCTGTAGGTTTGAATCATTGATAATACACATATGTAGCTTATGTGTACACAACACAAATATATGCATTTCCCTTTTATAACATTTGAATCACTTAAAATAGACATGCATGACATTATAATCCGTGTTAACAGCCATTAATCCATTTTTTGTTAGTTTTATTTTTTGTTTTTGTTATTGTTTTTAATTTTTGTTTTGTTTTGTTTTTTTTCTTTTTTGAGACAGAGTCTCTCTATCTTGTCCCGGATAACCTAGAACTCTGTGTCAAGAGTTCTGGCCAGCCTTGCCTTAAACTCAAGAGATCATCCTGCCCCTGCCTCCCAAGTGCTGGGATTAAAAGTATGAGTCACCATGCCTGGCTATTAAATCTCCTTTTCAAACTATACATAAGCCTACCTACTGCTGCTTACTCATAGGAAATGAGTGATTCTGATGACAATAGTGATGTGCAAGTTAAGATGAAAAATAAATTGTAAGATTTCTGTAAAATGTATGGCAGATGGCAGACTTCTTTAAAACTCTAGCTTCCTCACACACATTGTTATAGCATTGCCCCACTGGTCCACAGCTTTACTTTCTGAGGTTCCAGGTACTGAGTGGAAAAAAAAACAGTCTAGAAATAAGTGATGTACTTGTGTTAAACTACTTGAGATTCCAAGCATTGTGATGACATCTCACGTGGTCTCATTGTACTACCAGGACATGAGTCACGCTTTTGCTCAGGCACAGCCTCCCCGTATGTGTGCTTTGGAGGGCTGAGAATAGGACACTGAAAGGCTGGCAGTAAGTTGCTTCTATTACTGTTACCTTTGTCTCTTCAATTCTAAAAGGGGGTGAGACAGGCTAGGCGCCATCCAGTCTTAAAAGGTGGTTGTTCAATATTAGCATGCCTATGTACAGAGCTGAGCAGGAGTCTGACCCAAAGTAAACAAGCTAGATAACAATGAAGGCAGACAGGGTCAGCATGTATCACAATTTTAATTACTTTGTGAACCCAAATGAGGAGCCAATTCAGCAAAGGCAGCTTCCAAGACTGTCATAACAGTATGGTGGAGCCCTTTACCCTCTCAGGCACTGGAGTCTGTCTTTCCTATTTGTTGCTCAGGAATTTGACCAACCCTGTTCAGTAGACCTTTCTAGCCCAGGCCATGCATTTCGTCCCAGGAGTTCTATAGGTTGTCATGACCATCCACCCAATCAGAGGAAAGTCTCAGAGTTGAGAATGTTGAGATGCTCAGAGGCAGGTGGGCAGTTATTCTCTAGTCTAGGTTCGGAAGCAGTAATGAAGTGTCAGGTTGATCTTCTTTTGATATAAGACCTCTTCTCCATCCTCATTTTCCCTGTCTTCCTACGGCTATTTGTAAAATGAAATGGAATCTGTCTTAAAGGTTTGCTATGCTGATGAAGGTAATCCATTTCCCTTTAACTTATGTTGACTCTGATGCTGTTAACCCTCGCATATCTCAAAACATACCCCAACTGGCAGCTTCTTTCACATGAACTGGAACTTCAAATGTTTTTCTGGCATATCTGACCTCTCCTAGTGTCCTGTCCTGGTTCCTAGAATCACGGATGTCTTACTCGAGAACTGATCAGCTGCTACCACAAAAGATGGAATGCAAGCAAGATGAGGGAAGATGAGCTGAGGAGGCCCCTTTAGAGGAAGAAATCTCCGTCTCACTCTTGTACAGCCTAGCATGGTGTTTCAAGGGTCTTCTCTGCCTGTCACATGAAGTGACAATTGTACAGGCTGTAATAGAGGAAGGAGAGCTTGGGGTTTTACCCTTGACCCAACTCCACTGACATCCAGGAGAAAAAAAATCACTCTTTGCTTCAGTGTATTCTTCCAGAATCATTTTCTCTCTTTACCATAGTTGTAGCACATGGATACTTTTAGCATCAAAGAAAACTCTGAATGGATCAAAAACAAATTTTTCCACCTGATTTATAACCACCATCTTTTCATATTACTTTTTCTTATGAAGCTCTTGTTTTGTGTTGTTAAAGGAGATTTCAAGTTGTTCAACTGTTCCCCATATCTTGAATGGCCCACTCAAAATCATAGTGATTCTTAACCTGTTGTGAGATTAGGAAGCAGATACCTTTAGAAGTGATTAGCTCTCCAAACTGAATAGATCCATTCACGGGTGAATGGACTGATGGGTTAATTACGTTAGCTCAACAGTTGAACTACGACAAAAAAAAAATGGCATCTTGGATCTGTCTCTTGGACTTGGCCCCCTTGTCATGTGATGACCTAAGCCATAGTAGGACTCAGTCCAGCAAGATCCTAACCAGATTCAATTCCTGTACTTTGCTCCCAACTTGGGACCTCCTGGTCTTCAAACAGCAAGCTGAATAAAAGCCTTATTCCTTATAAGTTACCCAATCTGTAGCACTCAATTATAGTAACAGAAAATATGCCTCATGTAAGGCTTCTTTGGAAATATCTCTAAGCTGCTGAAAGGCTCTCTCCACCCTGATGGTTCACTCCTTTCGGTGCCTCAATTCAGAAATAAAGTAAGCTTGGTCTATGAAAGTATCCCTTTAGTGAAATGTGATTTTTCCTTCTCAAAGTCAGCTTTGTCATGGACACCATCACTCAGTACACGTCTATACATTCATCCCAGCCTCTGAGAAGACAGTGGTTTGATTTCAGGGGCTGAAGATTGAAATGTGGGATTCTCAGAACTCTTGTCTTGACCTGAGAGCACAATATGAACTCCAGCATACTTTCCTTTGTGCTAAACTCTATTGTGGGCCAAATGGAGGCCACACACCAAAAGTGTGTATGAAATATGGTAACACACATTAAAGTGCCTTGACAATCAGGTGGGTCTCATATCTCCATGGAGATGCAGCTGCTTGAACACACCCCACATACTCTCACCCCCGGTGCCTAGGATCCTAGACTCCTTCTAGATCTTCAAAAGAGAAACTGCAGCATTCCTGCCTTCTTGAGATAAAAGAACTAGGGCATGAAAGAAAAAGAAAATTCAGGCATTCCATTCAACCACAAATGAGCATATATGGTTCTTGGTAACTAGAGAGGAGCCACACTGTTTCTATAGTGCCAATGGCTTATGGACTGTTTTGTAAACTTATGGTAGATGTTCAATGTTCATGATGAAACTATTTCTAATTCTACCAAAACCCTAGAGAACATTTGTATTCTGAAGCATCAGTGACACACAAGAGTTTATGGAATGGTTTCTTCCAACAGAAAATAGCATATGGAATAGAAATTTGAAACTATGGTTCAAGCAAAGCAATATCATGCATAAAATCCACATCATGCAGCACTGTCAGCTTTTACAAACTGCCTTAAATATGATCGTTTAGAAAACATATTTTAGTGGCTAGAACATCAACTTAGCATCCAGTTTAAGAAAGCATTTAATTGCCTCCTGTGGTGGTTTCTGCCTCAAGTGGAAAAATCCATCCAATCTAGCTTCTAAATCTCAGACAACTGAATCAAATTAAATTGTGTTCACTGGAGAGTGAACAGGATAATAAGAGGTCAGAAAACCTGTCACTTTAAGAATGGATAAAAGCTTTTGATATATTCAGTTGTTCTTCCAATCTTTGAAAAACTATCATATAAATATTAGAACAGCGGGGAGAGGGGGGCGGGGTGGCAGGAGGGGTAATGGGGTGATCTATGACTGATATGTAAAGTTGAATTATATTGTAAAATAAAATAAAATAAATTATAAAAAAAAATAATAAAATAAATAAATAAATATTAGAACAGAGAAACTTTCATTGACTGAGGGATCTGAGCTCCCAGGCTACTGAAATGTATAGAGAGAAAAGTGCAATGTTCAATGGCTTAGGTCATCGCCTTGGATTTCCATACATTATTAAATTCTCATACAAGCTTCTGTCTTTCTCTTCTATTACCACTCCAGACAGGGACAAATGTTAAAGATAAACAACAGTTGATCTGTATGATGAATTTCACTCATCCCCACCACTTTCATTGATTTATTTAGAAAGAGACATCTGGTCAACCTCAGAGCCACTGATGGAAGAGACTTGTGAATTCAGTCACCATGGTCACTTTTCTCCTGCACTGAAATAACTGAACTGTCATTAGTCCAAGGTCCAGATGAGCCTGGATTCTCCTGTGTTGATCTGGAACCTCTAACTTCACAGATCTAAAGGGGGAAATCACCAAATACTTTCACCTCTTTGTGTTCTTATTCCAACTTTTGGCTTCATTTTTTTTTTTTTGAAACCATACTCTCAGTTGTGGAGGATATACCAAGTGCAGGAACATATGCTGTTAACACCTGTGGTAGTTAGTACCACTTAGCAGAGGGACAACTAAGCAAGTGTTGCTGAAAACAAATATGAGGTGCTGTATCAAATAAGGACTAGGAAAGTGCCAAAAACTGGGCAAGTTAAATATAGATTGTGAGACAGGCTCCAGGTTTATTCTCTGACTGTGTGACTTAAAGTTGGAGATTTGAAAGACCTTTCTGAAAAACAGAATGTCTTGAGAAGTTGGCTATTCTCTCTATTTATTTAGTTGGGTGAAGGGGCCACATGTACCATGATATTGATGTAGAAGTCAGAGGGCAATTTTCAGGAGTTGGTCTTTACTTCCATCATGTGAGCCCCAGGAATCAAACCCAGGTCACTGGGGTTGGTGGCAAGTACCCTCATCCACTGAGCTATCTAACTGAGCTGGCTATCTCTCCATTTCTAAGCACTGGTATTTAGAAAGGGATCCCTGAACTTGGAAAACAAAACCAGTTGGCCTCTATGATCCAATATTACCAAAATCCTTCAGTGCCCAAAACATAGTTTAGAATTATATCCTTAAGGTATGTAATAGTGGATACATTAAAATGCAAAAATAATATATAAAATAATGGTTAGATCATAGTTGTCTTTGTTTTTTAATACTTTGTTTTTACTATATAATGTCTTCCCAAATGTAAATAAAAGAAAATGCAAGCCTAAATAAAGAAGTAGTCTCTGTTTGTTTTCTTTTAATGTGTATGTATGTGTGCCTGGGTGCTTTATGTATATCACAGGTATGTGTTTGTACATACAGAGCCCAGAAAAGGGCATTGGATGCCCTATAACTTGACTTATAGGTGGTTGTAAACTGCCTAATGTGTGTGCTGGAAAGAGAACTTGGGTCCTCTGCAAGACTAACAAGTTTTCTTAAGCACTGAGTCATCAGCTCTCAAACCCCATGGGTAGTGCCTTTTAAGAGGCAAAGTACTTTATAATTTGCCTGGTTTAAGTTGTAAATCATTGGATTAAACTTACCCAATTAAATGGGAAACATCACAGCACTGAAGACTTTTTACCAGAATTTTAATTTGTTCAATTATAAAACTGACAGAAAGACTCCTTTAAAACTAATAGATAATATAAAAGAATTAATTAAATATGTGTAAGATGTGTAAGGCCCTGAGTTTGATCTTTAGCCAAAAGTGGAGGGGGGGCATGAAGAGGAAGAAAAGGAGGAGGAAGAGATGGAGGAAGAACAGAAGGGACAGAGGGAGGGAGGGAGAGAAAAGAATGCATTTGTAAGTTAAGACAATTTCACCAAATTACAACTTTTACAAACTAAAACCTGTAGTTGAACAATGTCCTAAGCTGGTTGAAATAAAAGTTGTGTAATCTTTATGAAATGGTGCCAATTTGCAGCACAGACTGTAAAATACCCTTGTTTTATTATTCAGGGATCAACACCATTGAAATAGCTGGAAATGAATAGTAAGACTTACATACACAATCACGCCACTATCACTAACATAAACATGATCAATAACAGGGACAAGTGGAGGAAACTGTGAGGCATTTAAGCCCCAATACTCTGAGCAATTAGATTAGTAAATGTGTCCCTAGTTTTCTTTTATGATGGGGCTTGATGTTACTTAAGCCATACTTGAACTCAAGAGATCTTTCTGCCTCAGCCTCCCAAGCAGCCGGTACTAAAGCCACACACCATCATCTCACCCTTCCTAAGATCTTTGGGAATTTTCCTAAGAATATTAACTGTTCTAAACAAGCTTTAAACCCATTTATAAGAGAGTGTGTTTGCACACTTCAGTTCTTGCCCACCACAGACAGATCCATTTTCCACACAGTTTTGGGCATTTGAAGGATAAACGGCTTCATAAGTAAGGGTGAGAACTCAGTGAGGGGTAGTCATGGCATGGATGACTGACAACCAATCACAACCTGCAGCCATCACATCAATAAGAAAATGGGAGCAGACAATGTGCACAAAACGAAATCGCAAGTTACGACATAGAACACAGAACTTTCCATGGATGAAAGTGTTCTCAACCTCACTAGAACGCAGGCAGTTGCCGGTCAGAACACTGACATTTTTACCTATTGTATTGGGTACCACGAAAACAGCTTTACAGTATTACAGGGAAACATATGACGGAATAGAAACACCTACTGGTGAGAGAACATTGGTAAAGCCAACTGAGAAGGGTCACGTAGCACACTGACTTTTTTCCATGAGTTCCTGTTCCCAGTAATGGTTACGTAGGTATTATCACACTAATCTTGTATAGAACAATTATAAATTTGAGTAAATACAGCATTTATATAACATAACATGTATAAAATGTGCATAGTTGGGGCGATATATATAACTGACAACAAAAATTAAAAGGAGATTTGACTTTTGAAAGAATTTAACTGTAAATGAGATTAATGTCCACATACTCTTTGCATGAGGATATGCCACAGTTTGGCCAATGGCACAGAAATAAATCTAGCACAAACTCACAGTTTTACTGGTTTGAGGAGTAGCTGAGGACATATTTAAGAAGGATTACCATAATAGAAATCACAGGAGAAAATGATGAAAGATGGAAGGCACAGAGAGAATGTACCAAGTTCTGCATACAACCTTGGGCTCACGTCTTCCACTAGGCCTTGAACTGTTTGTGCAAACACTAAGGATCACCACAGAAAACCACCCCTGGAGGACTGAAGAACTCATAAAACTGCAGCTGTCCACAAGAGAAAAAATGAATTGGAGATTTCACTGGCCAAGCACACTGTCTGCTAGGACTGAGAGGAACTCTCTTTAAATGAAAACAACAGAATGCAGAGCCTATCTATAATCTCTAATATGTTCAATACACACTAACAAGTTATTGGCCATGCAGTCAACAATTTAAAAAAGCAAATCAGAAACTATGACCATGAGAAAATATGACCCATATGTTAGAATTAGTAGATAGGGCATCCACCTATTAAAAAGACATGCAAAGAAAAGAGAAACAATCATAACTAATTCATAGACAGGAAAATGGAAATTATTTTATAAGACCAATGGAACCTTTATTTTATTTTTTATTTGTTCCTTGTTTTGGTTTTGGGGTTGTCGGGGATATTCCTGAGATAAGGTCTCTCTATGCAGTCATCTAAGCTAGCCTAGAATTTCTCAACCCCTGCTGTGTCTCCCAAGTGCTTGGGATTACAGGTATGTATGCCACCATACCCCTCTCCAAATGAAAAGTTTAAAAATTAGAAAACAGAACTTGGGAAGTAGAAATCTAGCTGAAGTGCAATCACAGCCCAAAAGGCCTTTCCAAGTGAAAGAGTAGAACCCTTCTCCAGGGAACTAGCTCATCAGAACTAGGCTCACTCCACAGGAAGGCTCTCTATGGACATCTGTGGGTGTCAGTCTTGACACTTCACAGTGCTACCAGCTAGACAATTGTTGGCACTATCAACAAGTGGCCTCCACCTCTGCCACCGCGGCCCTTGTTTCCATTCTTATTTATGTCAGTCATCACTGACTACAAGGTCAGTTTGCCTTGGTTATGCTGTGCCTAGGAAACTGCCTGCTATAACACAAAATAAGTACTTCAAGGAAAAATAACAGTCAACCACTCAAAGTTCTAGTGGGTGCTGTAGACATTGTCACTTATGGGACTTCATTTATCCATCCCTGCACTTCGACTTCCCCTTGCTGTTGCAAACCTAATCTTTTTCCTTCCAGATTACGGTACCATTCACTACTGCACATGAGTCTGGATCTGCTTGAATCTTGGGCCACTTCTCTTTTTACATGAAGTGGACGGCCAGGTGCACAACCTCATGGCCTGAGTAGTGGGAGGGCTTTCCAAGTCACAATCTTGCTAAGCCATGCTGAGCTGCTGCATCTAACCCAAGCTTGGGTACTTCCTTCCTTCTCGTCTGAGTCCACAAGATCTCATACACGGAGTCAGGAGAAAAAGGGGTGCCTGTACAAGCCTGCTGCATGCCCTGGAGGTGAGGAGTAAAACTGTATCTACATGGTCCCACTTCAGGCTGCAGTGATGAGTCGTCAGGCATGATAGCCCATAGTTATCAGGTGTGGGCCACTTCAGAAAGTGCACTACCCCCAGGCAAGGCCCTTCCAGTCACTGCAGCAGACCTCAGGCACCAACAGAAGCTTTCGGAAGCTATATTCTGAACCTGTGCTCAACCGGATGAAAGATAAAGCCCTTAAGGACAAGATTGAAAAGGCTGTGGTATCTCAGCATCTCACAGAGTCTCCCTGTGCTCTTGTGGCCAATAGAATGGTGAGGCAATATGGAGAGGATTATGAAGACTCAAGCATACCGAGTAGACAAGGACATCTGTACAAATTATTATGCCGGTCAGAAGAAAACGTTTGAAATGAATTCCAGACATCCGATGATCAAGACATGCTTTGGTGGATGAAGGAAGATGAAGATGGCAAGAATGTCTTGGATCTCGCTGTAGTTTTGTTTGAAACAGGAACACTTCAGTGTTGTGGAATATTATTTTAAGGTGTGTTACTTTTGTTTATGTTGCATTTGTTTAACTCTGTGAATCTGTGTTACTGTGCCTGTCTAAAACACCTGATGGTCTAATAAAGAGCTGAACGACCAATAGCAAGGCAGGAGAGAGAGAGATAGGTGGGGCTGGCAAGCAGTGAGAATAAATAGAAGAAGGAATGAGAGAAAAGAAGAATCAGCAGCCAGAGGAGAAGGAGGACTCCAGGAACCAGTCACCCAGCTACACAGCCAGCCATGGAGTAAGAGTAAGATTTACAGAAGTAAGAGAATGAGAACAGCCCAGAGGCAAAAGGTAGACAGGATAAGTTAAGTTAAGGAAAGCTGGCAAGAAACAAGCCAAGCTAAGGCTGGATATTTGTAAGTAATAATAAGACTCCATGTATGATTTACTTTGTAGCTGGGTGGAGGGCCCCCCAAAAAAGCAAAAAGAAAAAAATAACCAACAACACTTTGGTCAGGGTGTCTTCTTCCAGACACCCAGGTGAGTGGAGATAGAATAGAAAGAATGCTCTGCCTCAGTTTAAGCATTGACCCTGAAGCACAGGTGAGCAGAAGACACAGGGCAAGACGAAGAGGAAGACGTGGATGCCAGCCCAGAAGAAGAACAGGAAACAGCAAAGGAGTCCGCAGCAGAAAAAGGTGAATTGTAAATTATGCTCCCACCACGGATTCTGTGTGGAGAGGGAATGTGAAATTCTAAACTCATTTCCTTTGAGAATGACTTGTTCTGGATGCTCTCTGCACCCCTCCCCTAGCTTCCTTCTCCCCAGCACTGTAAAATGCTGGGATTATGGGTCACAAAAAGAAGTAGGGTTTTTAGTTGAGCTTTGTTTTAAACATTCCTCATGAATGTAAATTTGTGCTATTTAACTGATTATTGATGTAAAATCTTGTCATGTGTATAAAAATAAGAAAGATCCCAAATTTAAAAAAAATGAGAAAATGTTCCAAAATATTAACAGTAGTTACTTCTTGGGAATTTTGTCTCCTTATTCATGTGTTTTATGTAATTTTCAAGGTAGTCATAACAGATACGTACACTTTAAAGACACAAATACAGACAGATTTACGTGTAATAAAGTTGTTTTAAACACTCAGAGCCTTCTAGACAGTCTCCTGTTCAGAACAAACAAATATGAGGCTGTGGCATAGCAATCTGAAAAACAGAGTTATTGGTATGCACTTATTTATAAGTAGAAAAATATGCAATACACTGACAGACACACCTACATAAATAAACTGGCATGGAAGACATCTGGTGGGTGAACCAGATACCTAGATACCATAGGAGCAGGATTAGCAAGGGCCTTCAATGCAGCTCACGAACTACTAATGTGCTTCCAGGGCCCCTTTCTCTAAGAAGATGTTCAGTACAAAAACCACGCTTTCTCTCATTTGTTGGTAGCAAAAGCTTATGGCTGCCAGACATTTAAAAGAAAGTGACAGTCTCAAATCCCAGCAATGAGAATGACTAAGACCATAAAACATCAGGGATGGGGGATAAAATTGACACAAGTATATGTGTATTGTCTTCTCCAAAAATGTTCATAACCCAAACCTCCCTCAAGCTCTCCAGCACAATGTGCCTTTAATTTTGCTTAACCCACACTCTCAGTTATCTTTGGAGAATAGACAACAAACAGTTCAGTTCTGTGTCATGAACTTGATTTTCTCCCCCTGTAAAGTACAAGCCGGATACCATGACTCTTAAGTTTGACCTAATGAGAGTTAAGTTACCTCTTCTGGAAAAGTTTGTTACTGCTGGGTTTTCTGTTCATGATAAAAACAATGCGTACTTATATAAATACAGAAAACATAGAGACACCAGAGCAAAGGGGAAACTCACTCATAGTCACACAATCCTCTCTCTCTCTCTCTCTCTCTCTCTCTCTCTCTCTCTCTCTCTCCCTCTCTCTCTCTCTCCACTATGATGTAACCCAGTCTGAACCTCCTGCCTCTGCCTCACAGGTCCTGAGGTTACAGGTCTGTGCTGCCACAAACAGCAGAAAACCACTGTTAAATTTTGAGATGTATCATTCCAGTAGCTTTTCTAGAACCATTTGAGGTTGTGCTCATATTACATAGGCATCATCATTCCAGCATTCTCAAGTTGTAACTTATTTTAAACCATGTGCCAAGGGATAGCCAATGTCCCTCAATGGTGGGCCACTTGTCTGGCATGTGCAAAGCCCTAGGTTTGACCTCTAGCATAGAAAGTGGTGACCTACATCACTAGAGGTGGATGATACTAAAAGAAAAAGGAGGGGGGAAATGAGCAGATAAAAAGTAAAAGAGAAATTCATTAAATGTTTATCAAGTGTCATGCTGTGTATGTGCCTGGTGCACACAATTACTCCTGGTAACATCTTGGCACATTAAACATTTTATCTGGATTTTTGACTACTCCACCAGTGAACACAAGTAATTTGTTATTTCTTAGATTGTTTTTTAGATCTTCTTTAGAGATTTGTGTGCCTTGTGTTTGCCACAAGTGATACCAGGTTTCGTCTGATCACCATGATAATTAACTGTTGGAAAACACACGGACCACAACTTTACCCCTCTCTGTGACACCATAGCTGCACGTTACAGCCAATCCAGTTTGGACATCAAACCCAGCTCCCAGTGGCATATATTCTCTAACGAGACCACACCTCCTAATCCTTCCTAAGTAGTTCCACTAGCTGGGGACCAAGCATTTTAATATGTGAGCTAAGAGGACCGTTCTCATTCAAACTACCCCAAACTTCCCGTTTATCGTGAATCTGTCTGAACCCCTGGACCAGCCCCTGTAAATAAAGCAGTAGACTAGTAACAACAGCTCCATGAACATAAACTGTCACATGTGAGGAACCATTGAACCCAAACAGTAGCTCTGTGAGGCGGGCGTGACAGTGACTGTATTTTCAGATGAGAAAAATGAAGCACTGGGAAATTAAGCATCAAGGATGTGTAAACTAAGATGGGCCGATAATGGGGGACTGATGTTAGGAACATATAAGTTAACGGTGAGGACCAGCTGCCCCTCCATGATGACAGCTTACCTTGTTCACCTAACTGGGGTGTAATCATGACAAGGTTGATCACAAGTTTTCTGGAAGGCAGTAATCTCACACACAGTGGGGATGATTCTCAATTAACTCCCCCTTTTTGTGTTCTCTCTCTCTCTCTCTCTGTCTCTCTCTCTCTTTCTCTCTCTCTTTCTCTCTCTCTCTCTCCCTCACAGTTATTGTCTACACATGTAAGCTCCCAGATACTGCCATGATCTCCGCCATGAGAGCCATGGACTCACCCTCTGAAACTGTAAAATGCCTTCCTTCAGGAGTTGCCTGAGTCAGGGTGCTTTGTCCCAGCAATTGAAAAGTAACTAAGACAAAATTTCATTCTCAATGTCAAATTCAGCCCATGTTGTTCCACATAATTGCAGGATCAGATATTTGGGGTACAGAACTTGTCATTTGTTTACCATTTAGCTGGTCCATTGCCTAGAGTACTGAAGGAAAGCAAGAACCAAAACCAGAACCACCCCCCTAAAAAAAAAAAGAATATAACTTTGCCTCAATTTACTTATCACAGAGCTGCAGAAAATACCAGAAAACAAAGTAAACTAGGGACTGGGGGGTGGGGGACAGCTCTGTCACATCTGGGTTCAGATCTCCAGCACCTGTAATCCCAGACCGGAGCAGGCAGACACAGTGAGATCCTTGGGCTCCCTGGACAGCCTGTCTAGCCCAGCAGTTCAGTGAGGGCACACGTCTCAAAAGATAAGGTAGAGGGTGGTTGAGAAAGACACTCAATTTTGATCTCTAGCTTCTACATGCACACTCATGAGCATACAAGAGCATATCTGCACATACAAGGGAACCTGCATACACATGTGCACACATCACACAAATATCTGCATGCAATAAAAATTAAACTCAATGTAAAATAAATGTATTCTATAGACAACATGATTTATTACACTCCTTGAGCTGGAACCATGGGCTAATAAAAGCTGCATTGTATGAGGGTTAATGTGATGTGTGCAGAATATTTGTTTACACT